>CM069154.1:40403096-40408096 GCA_035221665.1 Okamejei kenojei
CATTCTCACATTCTCACACTCCAACACTCTCACACTCTCACACACACTCACACACTCACACTCACATGCACGCACACACACATGCTTACACACACTCGCACACACACACACTCTCATACACACACACACACACACACACACACACTCACACACACACCCTATATTCCCTATTCATTCATGACTGTGCAGACAAGTACCAAACCAACTCATCTACATTTGCAGATGGCACCACTGTAGTGGGCCAGGTATTAAATAATGACCAGACAGAGTACAGGAAGGAGATTAAGACAACAACCTCGCCCTCAACATCAGCAAGACATTGTGATTGACTTCAGAAAGCCATACTCACACCCCAGTTTACATTGATCGTGCACAAGTAGAGATGGTCGAAAGCTTCAAGTTCCTCGGAAAAAATATCACCAGCAACTTGTCCTGGACCACCCATATTGAAACAATGGCCGAGAATGCCTCATGTCCCCGACAACCCTCACCAACTTCTACAGATGTGCCGTAGGAAGCATTTTATTGGGATGTATCCTGCCTAGTTTGGGAACAGCTCCATCCAGGACTGCAAGAAATCACCGAGAGTTGTGGACGTAGCCAGACCATCACACAAACTAACCTCCCTTTCCATTGACTGCATCTACACTTCATGCTGCCTCAGCAAGGCCACCAACATAATCAAGGACCTGTCTCACCCCAAGTCACTCCCTCTTTCCCTCTTTTCCAGAGATACAGAAGTTTGAAAACTTATACCTTCAGATTCCTGGCTGATATTAGGCATCCAAATGATCCTCTTATCAACTAGAGTATGTTTTTCTGTTTTTGCTACCAAAGTGGATACCTCACATATATCTGCATTAAACTTCATCTGCCATGCATCTGCCCACTCCTCCAACCTGTCCAAGTCACCCTGCATTCTCATAGCATCCTCCTCACAGTTCACACTGCCACCCAATGACATAATCGTATATAAAATTATGAGAGGCAGAGATAGGGTAGACAGTTAGAACCATTTTCCCTGGGTGGGAATGTCTAATACAGGAAGGCATGCCTATAAGATGAGAGGTGGAAAGTGTGATGGAGATGTGATGGGCATGTCTTTCATGCAGAGAATGGTGGGGGCTGGAACACATTATCAGGGGTGCGGCTGGTGATGGAGGCCGATACGATAGCAGTGATTAAGAGATTTTTAGCTACACACATATAAATTTAAGGTCAGTAGGAAAGAAAGGCCTTGACTGAAACGTCGCCCATTCCTTCTCTCCACAGATGCTACCTGAGTTACTCTAGCATTTTGCCTCTATCTTCAGTGTAAACCAGCATCTGCAGTTCCTTCCTACTTATTTTGACACCACCTGCACTCCACTGATATCGATTGGCTCATTGCACAGTTCTTGGTAAGAGTTGCCAAACAGAAATTGAAAACAATTATTTATCCGTTCATTCAGATTTGAGTTTGCAGTAAAAATCTGCCAAAGCTGACCTTGAAAGTGAGCCAGAAGGCAAACGTGGAAACGTTAGCAAGAAATGAGAGTGAAAGTTGCAGTCTTTGAAATATGGGACTCAACTGGAAAGCAACATTGTCTGTGGGACTGATGGGACTGATCTATGGGACAGCAAGTCGTATATTGACACCCCACGAGCCTTGATATTCAAACGCTGGACAAAATGCAGGAAGCCAATTATTAATAAACATGCCACTCAGAAGGACTAGTGAAACGATTTAAAATAGTAAGATTAAATGAGAACTTACCAGTTTGAAGTTTGATCTTTGTTTTATGAGGAGTTACGATGAGCGATTACGTGAAGAAGACCCGCAAGTCCGCATGCGCGTCAATCTTCAAAGCAGCGGCGTGAAATCAAACAGTAATTAAAGTAATATAGTAAGATTAGAAACCTAGAAACTACCAGATCACCTTTGTGATATGAGGGCTGGGAGCGGTCGTAACTCCTCATAAAATAAAGATCAAATTTCAAACTGGTAAGTTCTCGTTTAATCTTACTATTTTACTTCGGAGTCACGTGAGTGATTCCGTGAAGACTTCAAAGCTCTGTGATTTCATGCCGTGGATACGAGTCCATGCGACACACTGCCTTGGTTGACACAGGATGAGTAATAACAAATAAAGCATTCCAACATAATACAGACTTAACCAAATTGGTGCTTTATTTAACAAAGAAAGAAAAAATAGCGACCCCTCTGTCCCAGAGGGAAGCTACAAAACAGAATTTAGAATCGAGTACCCAAATAATCCCGGTGCGGCAAGAGGTTTGTAATAAAACGTCTGAAACGTAAATTCAGTGGACCATCCTGTGGCTGCGAGGATTTGGTCGAGAGGAACGTCCTGTGCCCTCGCTGCTGACGTTGAAGCCGCACTGATTTATACACATCAGTGTTTACTCCAGCATAAACCAGAACCTGTTTTAACCACCTTGAGATGGTCTGTACTGACACCTTGTTATGAGGCTTCTTATAACTGACGAATATAGCCAATTCAGAACCTCTGATGCTCTTGGTGACCTTGATGTGCTGCTGTAAGTGCGTGACTACACAGAGGCGAAGGTCTATGGGGTATGCTATAAAATGAAGTCTAAGCCCTGACGTCCCTGGCCTGCTCTGCTTAAGTAAATCATAAACATAAAAGGTTATGTTATTTACAGACTAAACCATCCTGTCCAGTCGAAGCTTCCGCAACGCCTGGACGCATTGTGCTGAAATCAGCGCCATGAGCATAACCACTTTGAGAGTCAGTCTGCCAATGACAGAGATGTAGCTGGAGTCCATTGGCGAAGCAGTTCAAGAACCACACTCACATCACAAATTTCCATGTATCTAGGCCTAGGGGCATTGCAATTAAAAATGCCCTTTATGAACCGAGATACTAAAGGGTGAGACCAAACAGGGTGTTGTCCCATCCCTTGGCACAGGTAGGATGACAAGGCATTCCTGGCAGTATTGATGGCACTGTAGCTTAGTCGCTCATCAAAAAATAACGTGGAAAGAAATTCCAACACATCAGGTACGCTTGCCGTATAATATGAAATGTTCGACTGCAAATAGAACATCTCCAATGTGGTTGGTTCATGATAGAAACGTGGAACTCTTAACCATTTCCATCGGCACTATTGATGCAGATTGGGGCATGTACGCCACCATACTTCCTGAAGTTGATATCTAGCTCCTTTGTCTTGCCGACACTGACGGAGAGGTTATTGGCCTGAAACCATTTTAACAAAGTTCTCTATCTCCTTCTTCTACTCCATCTTGTCATTTTTCATGATCCAACCTACCATAGTGGTGTCATCTGCAAACTTGTAGATGGAGTTAGAGTCGAATTTGGCCGTAGAGTCGTGAGTATATTGGGAGAATGGCAGAGGACTGAGAACCCGTCCTTACAGGTATTGGTGTTGAGAATTATTGTATTGGAGGTGAGGTCATCTATCCTCAATGATTGTGGTCTTTAGGTCAGCAAGTCAAGGATCTAGTGGCAGAGGGAGGTGCTGATTCCAAGGACCATGAGTTTGAAGATGAGTTTGGATGAGTCTGGTATTGAAGGCCAAGCTGTAGTCAATAAATAGGAATCTAATGTAGACATCCTTGTTGTCTAGCTGTTTCAGTTTAGGGCAGTTTGATGAGTTTAGGGCCAGGGAGATGGCATCTGCTGTAGACCTGTTGCAATGGTAAGTGGACAGTGGTGGAACAAGGCTCGCTGGGACACTGGAGTTATTGCCATCACCACTTCATGATTCCAGTTGAGGGAGAGTCTGGTCGAGGCATGTTGATGTCAGATATTGCTTGGTCTTGTTTGCCATACCTGGGGTCATCCAGCTTTCGCACCACTGAATGCTTAGATATGTTTTCAGACTCTTTGTGTTGTAAATGGGAACATTTGCGTGGAGTCCGGGGATTATTTTCAGAACAAACTCTCTTTATTGAGAGAGAAATCGGCCAATTTGGAAGACACATGTCCAAGGATATATGCTCTCCTGTGCCAGGGAAGATGCTGACAGATACAAAGACAACAATGCTTTTTATCCCACCCTTATCTACATTCTCCCCACCTTAGAGTGGTTGCTAAGTAGTATCTGGCATGGACTCTCTAATGGGTCACTTTATTTGCAACTGGTCACTGCAACTGGTATCATCCATTCTTAACAAGGTTTCAGTGTGACCCCTGACCCAGCCTTGACCCATCTTACATGTTGGGCTTATCTGCCTTAAACTAGTGTCCACTTTAACCCTTTATCTGCCTTGACCTATTGTGGCCCTTTACAATGTGATCCCACAATGTCTTCCAGATGTGGCAATGCATGTTCAGTGCCCTAGTGTGTTGGCAGCCTTCTTGTGTGCTGGCCCTCATCTTGTAAAACTCAGTGAGGTCAGCAGTATCTCATCTGCCGTAAGATGCTGAAATGTTGAAAATAATGTTGCCGTGGCAGGGGTATGTGGTGGAGTTTACCGCTGTTTAGTTTCACTGCTGTATTGATTTGTGTGAGGCCACGTTTCATACTCCAGATCAGTGATCTGTAGTCAGCTGTTGAAAAGGACAAGTGATTCTGTCAACATCTGAGGAGCTCAGCGATCGCATCCATGTGTTTCGACTGACTCCTGCATCATCTTCTTCCAGAGATTCACCTGTTGCAATGTGATAGCTTGAGTTTAACTTCCAAGCTAACGTGGCCTCAGGCTGCACGCATTCATGCAACACCTTTAACAAAGACATGCAGTCAAATCTACCTCACAGGAATACAACCAGAGTATGACAGTACCAGGTACAAGGAAAGATGACAACAAAAGTTGTTGAAAGAGAAATCACTTAAATAGCAGATGAAGCATAAGAGAGAAAATGCCGGAGCTATGGGCCTAGACAGTTGGAGACATCTTCCACAGTGCAATGATTAACATTCCCATGTGATTAGAATTGAAGAGAAATGAAGCTTGCAACAAAGGCCAAGTATAGAGTAGTTGAGTCTGGAAAGGTGACAAGCCATCCTCT
>CM069154.1:40410596-40616203 GCA_035221665.1 Okamejei kenojei
TAGGCTGCAGGCATAACGCCCACAGCACAGCCTTTAATGGCAGGCATAAAGCCCACAGACATGTTTAAATGTTGCTGCATCTGCCAGGCACCGTCTCAATGCTCTCTTTTCATCTTTATGTGCTCATTAAATATATTACCCCTAGCCACATTGCATTAGTACTATGTGTGGAACATCCCATCAAAGGCATAAAGCAACAGTATCCATGAACATCAAGACAGGTCAGTGCAATATGGACTTAAAGCCCAAATGTCCAAAAAAGGTGCTACTGCTGGTCCTTCCCATTACAGGAGTAAAGGTTTTCCTAGAGCAGGATGAAAGCCACTTCACTGCCTGTCATCGGTTTCTACTGGTTTGGGTATATTCTAAATTGACTAACGAGAAAAATCAAGTCACTTGGCGAACCTTAATTGCTCAGCTTGCATCATGGTGCCCCAAACAGAAGGTTGTGTAGTCACACGCTCGAAGGGCCAAATGGCCTACTCCTGCACTTATTGTCTATGTATCTATGAATACGCTTGATCCCAGCAGCCAATACTGCCTCCCTCCTTTTCCTGACCAGAGCCTCAATATCTCTCGTCAAGCTTCCTTACTCCCACCTGCCTTGCCCTTCACTATAACATGAACATGCGTGCCTTGAACTCATGTCATCGCATTTTAAAAGCATCCCACTTTCTGGATGTTCCCTTGCCTGCAAACAACCTACTGCAATCAACTTGTGCAAATTTCCGTCCAATACAATCAAAGTTGGCCTTGCCCCAATTCGGAATTTTAGATTGTGGGTTACCCTGTATTTATCCATAACTTTTTTAAAGTTAATAAATTAGTGGTTGCTATTCCCAAAAGGCTAATCTACGAACACTTCAGGTGCTTGCCTTTCCCAATTTCCTTAGATCAAGATTTCCTTCACCTGTGTAGGGCCGTCTACATATTGCCTGAGGAAACTTTCCTGAACACATTTGATAAATCCCAGCCATCAAAGCCTTTGGCACTATGACAGTCCCAGTCTGCATTGGGGAAGTTAAAATCCCAACCTTATTAGTCTTGCGACTGCCTGCATTTTCCTGGCATATTTACTCTTCTAAATTCCGATGATTATTTGGGGGTCTGTAGTACATTCCCAACAAGATGATCATCAACTTTCTATTTCTCAGCACGGCCTGTTCAATGGTTCTTTGTTGTCACATGAGCACTGCACAGGGGCAGAATCAAACTGTTTGATTCTTCACCCATCGCCATATTTTGGCACCATATACAAAAGAAAAAGAAAATATCCAAAATGCGACACCAAGCCACATGCTGGATGTACTGGAGCACCCCACGTCCAGGTAGGCCCAGGTAGGCCTCAGGCTGTTGTAGGGTCTCCTCCATTGCCCTCGACCAGCTCGGCCTGCCAGCCCATATCGCTCTCCTCACCCGAATGTGTTCTGAGGGGCACACACACACACACACAAATACACACAAAACTCACACACAAACACAAACACACACACTTACACATAAACACTCACACACATGCTCTCTCACACGCTCACACCCTCACAGACACACTCACACCCACACACACCCACACTCACACTCTCTCACACACACACACCCAAATACACACACACTCACAGTCACACTCAAACACACTCACACACCCTCACTCACGCACACCCTCACACACACACTCATACATACACACTCAGTCACACACCCACCCAAACAAACACACACTCATACACTCCTCTCACACACACACACAAACACAAACATACAAACACACACATACAAACACACACACTCACACTCTCTCACACACGCACACACACTCACCCAAACACACACTCACACTCACGCACCCATTCACACTCTCACACACACTCGCACACACACTCAAACACATACACACTCATACACACTCACAAACTCAAATGGATACATTCACAGACTCACACACTCACACACATACACTCACACATAGGCAAACACACTCACACTCACCAAAACGCACACACATACTAACACACAAACACACACATACTCACACACAAACACAATCACACACACATGCACTTAATCACTACCGTCTCCTCAAAATAACTTGCTTGTTTTCTCAATTCCGATCTGTTTATAACTCACCTCCTTTGCGCATTTAGGGAGAGGAAATTAATTTGCATCGTTGAATTTAAGCCTGAATGAGCTTTGTGTAATCCCCTCGAGGTTTCTGCTAATCATTGGTTGGGAGTTTTCATCAGCCTCTGAACGATGTTGTAAGTGATTGACCTCCCAGGGAGTGGCAATCCACCTATCGCTGATAGCACGTGGTTCCCCGTCACCCTCCATCTCTCTCTCAGCTTCCTCCCTCCCTGCCCTGAAACAGGATGTTTTCCACTGTTTCTCTCAGCATGATAAAGGCTGAGATCACCACGTTCCTCTCAGTCTGCACACTCGGAAGCTGGCAACATATTTCACATGGTAGACAAAAGTGCTGGAGAAACTCAGCGGGTGAGGCAGCATCTATGGAGCGAAGGGAAGTTTTTTCCTTTGCTCCACAAATGCTGCCTCACCCGCTGCGTTTCTCCAGCTTTTTTGTCTGCCTTCGATTATCCAGCATCTGCAGTTCCTTCTTAAACATTTTCACATTCCCACTTGCTCAAAGCGCAGTATGTTCTCCAATATGCCTGAACCAGTTTGCAGCGTACCTAACCTGCAATGTGCTGAACAAGCGGATGGGTGAAAAGCTGGAGGCAGGTGAAAGTTTAATGAACATATATCTCCATCTAAATTGAGACTCGAAATTGAATATATTAAGAATTCATTTGTTTAAGTCATTAACAATGGAAGCACAAGGAAAACTTCTTTCAAGAGGGCTTACATTTATGAGATCGCGTTAGAGCTGTAAATGGCTCATTAAACGCAATGATTATCCAGCAAACAGCTTTTCATCAGTCTGAAGAAGGGTCTCGACCCGAAACTTCACCCATTCCTTCTCTCAATAGAAGCTGCCTGTCCCGCTGAGTTACTCCAGCAAATTGGATCTATCTACCATTTCATCAGCCATCGCTTCACCAGCCCCTAAAGGTCATTGTTTTCTCTTGAACTGATTTTAACCATGCCATGCATATCAAAAGTGGGTGCAATGGGATTATTATATCCACTGTCATTCACCATCTTGTCCCAGAGATTTGCATGTGATGGCTTGAACTGGTCAGGCTGTATTTCAACAATCAATTGCACAAAACTCCACTGGATGCTTCTCATAATACACAAGCTACATTATCTCAGTGATTCCACAGGGCAACTTAGTGCCACTGGGTTTATGATTTTAGCTCAATAATACTCTTGCCATCCTCAGCCAATAATTTAACACTGAGTGTTAATCAATGACCAATTCACCCATGTAAAGATCCTCCTCTGGAAGGATTGATGGCTGTTAATTGTCATTTACCATGACTAGGACTGGTAACTGCGAACCATAAGAGTTTTAGTTCAGTTTAAACGACACTTAGACGAGTGCATGGATGGGAAAGGTTGGAGGGAGTTGGGATAGGCCCAGTCAACTTGGGCTGAATCAGTTAGTCAACTTGGAGACAGAAGAAGCAGCAGATGCAGGTACCTTGAGCAAAATACACTGATAAATTGCCATAAATGTTTCCCTTCCACTTTTCTTGCACTTAAATTTAGTTTAGTTTAGTTTCATTTAGAGATGCAGCGCAGAAACAGGCCTTTCGGCCCACCCAGTCCGCACCGACCAGTGATCCCCACACATTAACACTATCCTACACACACGAGCGACAATTTTACATTTATACCAAGCCAATTAGCCTACAAACCTGTACGTCTTTGGAGTGTGGGAGGAAACTGAAGATCTCAGAGAAATCTCACGCAGGTCACAGGGAGAACGTGCAAACTCCACACAGACACAGCACCCGTAGTCAAGATTGAACCTGGGTCTCTGGCGCTGTTAGGCAGCAGCTCTACCTCTACGCCACCGTGCCACTCATAAGAGGTGGCAAGGAACAATGGGGATGCCCTGCTGTAAGAGTAGGTGACTGAGAAAAGGGAGACTTCACTTTAAGGATTGATGAGTGAGACTGGAGTGCCTTCAGCATCAGAGATGATGAGAGTGGGTCACTTTACCATAAGGGTTGGTACCTAAGAACGACGATATCTCCTCCCTCATTGCATCCAAAATAAAAACAGAAAATGCTAAAAACATATAACTGATCAGGCAGCATCTGTTGATCCTGTGTCTTTAACCTGAGACGTTAGCACTGTTTCTCTTGGCGTAGATGCTGCCTGACCTATTGAGTATTTGGCTTCAGGTATTTAGTGTCCTAATTTCAGATTTCCCACATCTGCAGTTTTATGATTTCGAGCAGGTGATCTGGTATATTTGTGTTTCATTCATTTTGTTTCCATTTAATCTACAAACGATGCTCGTTTGCCTAGGTGGGAATAAACCTGAACTTGGTTTAGCAATTGAAAAACAAGTCAGAAGAAACTAAGTGCAGTGGATTGCTGCAGAGCTGTGCTCATCAGACACAACTGCACACGAGGGAACTGAACCAAGGAAATGAGATTCCCAGTAATGACCCCATAGGGCTTTAGTACCTAAACTCCCAAAGTACCCGCCATAGCCAAAGCAGATTCTACACAGAATCACTTAAGAATATTTTACTGTGACACGCAGAGTGCTTGCACCAAACGTTATTCCTTTATCATGTATCTATAAACTGCAAATGGCTCATTTGTAATCATGTTTTGTCTTTCCTCTGACTGGTTAGCAACACACACACACTCGGTACACATGACAACTAAACTAAACAGAACTCGAACAGGAGTACGAAACATGCTAGAAATAAACAGCAAAACCCATGCACTAAACATTGTTCTTTTTACGCAGTACAACAGTTCCTCGCTAGATCCCACTGATTGATACATCAATAGGATCGGTAAGTAAGACAACTCCATTCGCTCCTTCTCGCCAACCCGCTCGAAATCATTTTGCTGAATTTGAGATAACTCATCAACCCCTGAAGCCAACCTTGACATGGAATGACAATTGGCTCTCTGTAGATTCCCACAGCTATATTAGCTGGGCCAAGGACTGTTCATAGTCACCACAGCTTCAGGTGACACGGTCTCTCTAACTCAGAGGAGAGAATGTCAACATCCATTTGAACATCAAAAGATTGGCCGGATCCAACAGCCAACCGCAGCAAAAACAAAAACACGGAAAGTGAAAGGAAAGAAAACTTAAGAAAGGTAAAAGGAATCACAGAATTCATAGAGATCCGTGAACCAGTCTTCATCGATGAAATGGTGATGGTGAGAGTGTACGGCTTCATGTTCATGGGCATGCATGTCTCTGAAGATCTGTCCTGAACCCAGCACATTGCTGCAGTCACAAAGAAAGCTCATCAATGCTTCTTCTTCCGCAGAAGATTGAGGCGATTAAGTATGTCGCCGAATATTCTATCGAACCTCTGCAGGTTCTACAGGTGGAGAGCTTACTGAGGGGTTGCAACATTGCCTGGTTCACGGGAACGAAGGGGACTGCAGAAAGTGGTAGACCTTGCCAGGTCCATCATGGTTACTGACATCCCACCATTGAAAGAATCTACAGGAGGCACTGTTAATGCTGTCAATGAACCACATCACCCTGGCCACACTCACCCTGGCCACATTACCACTGGGAAGAAAGTACACTTAAAGCCTGAAAACCGTGACCTAAAAGTTAATGGACAGATTCTTCCCAGCAACAGACAGATTCTTGAATACTGCACAACACTAATCACAACCCTACATCAGCAACCTTGGGCGGTCACGGTGGCGTAGAGGTAGAGTTGCTGCCTTACAGCGAATGCAGCGCTGGAGACCCGAGTTCGATCCCAGCTACGGGTGCTGTCTGTATGGAGTTTGTACGTTCTCCCTGTGACCCACGTGGCTTTTCTCCGAGATCTTCAGTTTCCTCCCACACTCCAAAGACATACAGGTTTTTTTGTTGTTTGTTTTTTGACATTTATTGACATAACAAAATACACATACAGACAAAACAAAGAGATACACAAAAGACAATCGCAAAATGACAAAATACAAATTACCTAGCCTCTATTGGCATCGCATCAAATCCTCTTAACATTCTATCATAGAAGCATCTTATTCACAGGTACCAGAGCAAGCTCATCCATTCATATCCTTAATCAATCTTGGCATTTGTAATAGTACCGGTTTCCATATAATATTAAAGGCATCTGTCCTCAACTGGAGTTTAGCAGTTATACTTTCCATCAAGTATACATGTTTCAATCTTTCCCTCCACTGTTGAACATTTGGTGGCATTTCCTTTCTCCATAACACTGTTATCATCTTTTTTGCAATCAACAGCATCACCCCAAGCAAATATTTCTGATTTTGAATATCTGTCACTGCTGGAGTATCTCCTAATATGAAACAAGCCGGTTCCAAAGGTAGATCCACTCCCAGAATTAATTTAATCTCTACCTGGATGTCTCTCCAGTAATGGTACAATTTGGGACAATCCCAAAAAATAGGTGTATGGTCACCGATCTTCCCACATTGTCTCCAGCATAAATTTGAGGTCTTACTGAATCTTGCCAGCACTAGAGGGGTCCTAAATACTCTAATTTTAATTTTCCAAATGAACTCCCTCCAAGAGGGGCTGCTTGTCAGCTTATGGCCCAAGAGACATGTCCTTTCCCATATTTAATCTGTAACAATAATGTTCATTTCCAATTCCCATTTCTGTTTTGTTTCTATAGTATTTCCTTTTATATACTTGAAGTCCTTGATATTAATGGAATATTAAATGCTTTTGTAACACTCCCTCTATAGTCATCAAGAAAGTATTTTCCAAATTTGAAGGTAGTCTACATATCTGCTCCCAATCTACATGTGTCTGTAAGTAGTGCCGTATTTGGAAGAGTTTCCAAAGTTTTATATCCGATTTCTAGAAATTTTGTTTCACAACCACGAGAAATCACAGAAGCGTTTGCATCCCTCTATGAACAGTTATACGACTCTCCGGAAAATATAGATAAAGAGGAAAAGATCAGAACTTTCTTTTCTGGACTAAAAATGCCCTGCCTTTCTCAAGAAGAAGCGAGAAATATGACAACACAAATAGAAGAGCAGGAAATAAAAGAAGTAATAAAAAATGATTAGAACAACAAGTCCCCAGGGACGGATGGGATTCCAGGAAAGTTTTATAAATTTTTTTAGAACAAGCTTTCTCCGATTCTGGCAATAATCTATAATTATGCCTTGGCTGAAGGTAACTCACCTAGATAATGTGCTGAGGCTACAGTCTCTGTTATTTATAAGGAAGGGAAGGATCCCACAGGATGCGAGGGCTACAGACCGATAAGTCTCTTATGCAATGACCTAACTATACTCAGTGTTATATTAACCAAGAGAACCCAAAAAATTATAAAACAATTGATACATCCTGATCAAACAGGGTTCATACCGGGTAGACAGGGAGCCAATAATATTAGGCGGGGCCTGAATATCATGACATGTGCAAAAAGGAAGCATCGGGCTTCAAAGCTATTAAGTTTAGACGCTCAAAAGGCTTTCGACAGAGTAGATTGGGTCTATCTTGAATATACACTAGATAAAATGGGGTTCCACACAACATTTATTAATTGGGTGAAAACATTATATTTAATCCAAAGTGAAGAGTGAGGGTAAATGGATGTTGCTCTGAGTTTTTTAAATTAAAGAGGGGAGTTAGACAGGGAGACAGTTTGAGTCCCCTGCTTTTTGACTTATGTTTAGAGCCGCTCGCAGAAACTATTAGGCAAGATGACTATATGGAGGACATTAAAGATGATCGGGGGGGAACAAAAAATGTCACTATTTGCAGATGATGTTATGATCTAGGCGAGTAATTCTATTTCCTCAGTGCCTCGCCTAATGCAAGTCTTACAGGAATATGGAGAAATATCGGGATATAAAATAAATGACTCAAAATCAGAAGCAATGATGCTTGTCAGGTCTGTGGCCGTCACAATTAAATGATCAGGTCAGGTCCCATTGGTCTCGGGAGGGTTTTAGACATCTAGGTATTGTCATCACTTCCTCTATCGCCGCATTGTATGAAGCTAACTATGGCAAATTACTCAAGAAGATTAAGGCAGACATGCAAACAGATGGGATATTCTCCCTTTATCTCTAATTGGTAGAGTGGAAGTTGTTCGAATGAACGTTTTGCCCCGACTGCTTTTCTTATTTCAATCTTTACCAGTAGGGGTCCCTGGCGCAGCATTTAAGGCGTTAGACAAAGAGTTAACAAGCTTTGTGTGGCAAAATAAGAGACCCAGTCAGACCTAAGACACTGTTGTTATCAAAACAAAAATGGGGCCTAAATATGCCCAACATTAAATATTATTATTGGGCAGCGTGGCTGAGAACCTTGATAGCATGGTTAACGAACGACGAGGAAACGGGATGGGTGCAAATAGAACAAAATGCATGTCCTAGTATTGCCCTGGCTGGGCTCCATTTCTAACTCAAGTAAATTGGAAGCAATTAAAAGTAGATAATGAATGGATTCAATTCACAATGAAAATGTGGTTAGCGATCAGAAAGCAATCTTTTTAATTCGATATCTAGAGCAATGAATATAGCTGCTAGTCCCAATTTTATACCTAGCAAAATTGATAAGGGATTTAGAAACTGAGCAGATAAAGGGCTCTTACTGTGGACCAGCTTTTTTGTGGGGGAGTCTTGAAATCTTATGAGCACCTGCAGAATGAATTAGTACTGACAGGGTCGGATTTCTTTAGGTTCCTCCAAATATGACGTACAGGTTTGTAGGTTAATTGGCTTGGTAAATGTAAAAATTGTCCCCAGTGGGTGTAGGATAGTGTTAATGTGCGGGGACCGCTGGTCAGCATGGACCCGGTGGGCTGAAGGGCCTGTTTCCATGCTGTATCTCTAAACGCAATTAAACTAAACCCAACTATGAGCTATTATGAACCTTGTTCAGGTTGCACTACATACTCAGGTTTTGCACTCTTATTACCGAGTACTGATTGTTAATTTATTGTATTATTGATTATTGTATATGTATTTGCGTGTTATGGTTTAATGAACCTGTAAAGCTGAAGAAAGTGAAGATGTCATTGTTCTTTTGCCAGTGTACATGGCAATTTAACATTCTTGGTTCTTGAGTTTTGGTCTACGGGAGAGAAAGAAGCCATTTGGCTCATGTTGTGCGTCCCAGTCGAGGGGAGAGCTATATTGATGAATCCCACTCATACATCTTGGTTTATTTGCCTCTGGCTACGTTTAAATGTGACTAGACTAAGTGGGACCATTGGGTCCCATGTTCACTCGGGAGGGCTGGTCCCCCAAAGCAATATTCCACCTCTCCACCAATTGCAATATTTGTGGCCAGGGGGGGGGGGGGGGGGCTGCTTTCTGGAGCGCTAGTATGGGAGTTGTGGGCCAAAGGGACTGGTTTCCAGAGGGCTAATATGGACATTATAGGCCAAATGGATTATTGGGCCGGCAGCTCAGTCACTCAGGCCTGTTAGTCTGGCAGCTCAGTCACTCAAGCCTGGTGGGCTGGCAGCTCAGTCACTCAGTGCTGGTGGGCTGGCAGATCAGTCACTCAGGGGTGGTGGGCTGGCAGCTCAGTCACTCAGTGCTGGTGGGCTGGCAGATCAGTCACTCAGGGGTGGTGGGCTGGCCTGATTCAATTTCATAGCATTTCAATTTCATAGCATTTCAAGCAGAGTGCATGCCACCAAATTCAATTTCATAGCATTTCAAGGAGAGTGCTGGCCACCAAATTGCCAAACAACTCATTGCATTGTCATTAAGGGCTAACAAATCATTTATTGCAAGTACATTGCAAACTCACAGGTCAATTGAATCACAGCTTAGAATCACAGTTGTGAACTCTCCCTCACGATCTTCCAGAGTGACTGACTCGCGTCCAGGCATCCGGGGTTGTATAGTCTTGCCCCTCCCGGAAGGAGCGTTACCTTCATCATGGTAATTGACAGGCGAGAGGACCAATCAGATGATCTCAAGATTTTGTTAACACTCATAACTTTCTTTTTCATCGTTCGGAAAAATCCTCGGGGCTGCCTCAGCAGAGGAGGACTGTGAGTAAGATGGCCAAAAATGATAGCGATATATGGTAGCGTTTTTTCTAAAATCAATATACAGCGCAGACAAGAAGTGGTCAAGATGAGACTTTTAGTTATACAGATGAGAGCTTCTATCTTCACAACCTTTACATCCAATGGTTCCCTGAGCCCCAGCACATTTTGCATAATTTTGCTTTTGCTCAAAACTACCCTAATCATTCCATCGAGGATAAACAAAATGCTGGAGAAACTCAGCGGGTGCAGCAGCATCTATGGAGCGAAGGAGATAGGTAACATTTTGGGCTGAAACCCTTCTTCAGACTGATAGAGGGTCGGGGGAGGCGGGGGGAAGAAAGGAAAAAGGAGGAGGAGCCCGAGGGCTGAGGGAGAGGTGGGAAGGGGAGGAGACAGCAAGGGTCAACAGAATTGAGAGAATTCAATGTTCATGCCAAGAGGATGCAGACTCCCCAAGCGGAATATGAGGAGCTGTTCCTCCAATTTGCGGTGTTGCTCACTCTGGCCATGGAGGAGGCCCAGGACAGAGAGGTCGGATATGGAATGGGAGGGGGAGTTGAAGTGCTGAGCCACCGGGAGGTCGGGTTGGTTATTGCGGACCGAGCGGAGGTGTTCGCCAAGCCTCCGTTTGGTCTCACCAATATCAGCTGGCATCTAGAGCAGCGGATGCAATAGATGAGGTTGGAGGAGGTGCAGGTGAACCTCTGTCGGACCTGGAACGACTGCTTGGGTCCTTGAAAGGAGTTGAGGGGGGAGGTAAAGGGACAAGTGTGGCATCTCTTGTGGTTGCAAGGGAAAGTGCCCGGGGAAGGGGTGGAGCGGGAGGGAAGGGAAGAATTGACAAGGGAGTTGCGGAGGGAGCGGTCTTTGCGGAAGGCAGACGGGGGAGAAATGGGAAGATGTGGCGAGTGGTGGGGTCACGTTGGAGGTGGCAAAACTGGCGGAGGACTATGTGTTGTATGTGTCGGCTGGTGGGGTGAAAGGTGAGGACGAAGGGGACTCTGCCCTTGTTGCGAGTGGGGGGGATGGGGAGAGAGGGCAGCGTTGCGGGGTACGGAGGAGACCCTGGTGCGAGCCTCAACTATAGTGGAGGAGGGGAATCCCCGTTCTCTGAAGAATGAGGACGTTTGTGATGCCCTGGTGTGGAACACCTCATCCTGGGAGCAGATGCGGTGTAGACGGAGGAATTGGGAATAGAGGACAGAGTCCTTACAGGAAGCAGGGTGGGAGGAAGAGTAGTCCAGGTAGCCGTGGGAGTCAGTGGGTTTATAATGGATGTCAGTCAGGAGTGTGTCCCCTGCGATGGAGATGGTGAGGTCAAGGAATGGTAGGGAAGCGTTGGAAATGGTCCAGGTGTATTTGAGTGCCGGATGGAAGTTGGTGGTGAAACGGATGAAGTCAGTCAGTTGTGTGTGGGTGCAGGAGGTGACACCAAAGCAGTCGTCGATGTAACGGAGGTAGAGGTCGGGGATGGGGCCCTGGTACGCCGAGAACAAGGATTGTTCGACGTACCCGACAAAGAGGCAAGCGTAGCTGGGGCCCATGCATGCGCCCATAGCTACGCCTTGTGTTTGGAGGAAATGGGAGGAGTCAAAAGAGAAGTTATTGAGGGTGAGGACCAACTCCGCTAGGCGGAGGAGAGTGTCAGTGGACGGGTATAGGTTGGATCTCCGGTCGAGGAAGAACCGGAGGGCTTTGAGACCGTCCTGGTGGGGGATGGAGGTGTAGAGTGACTGGATGTCCATGGTGAAGATGATAGGATGGGGGCCTGGAGAATGGAATGCACGGAGCCGACGGAGAGTGTCTGAGGTGTCTTGAACATAGGTGGGGAAGGATTAAACCAAGGGGGATAGGATGGAGTGAAGGGATGTGGAAATTAGTTCGGTGGGGCACGAACAGACAGAGACAATGGGTCTGCCAGGGCAGTCGGGTTTGTGGATTTTGGGGGGGAAGGTAAAATCGGGCCGTGCGGGGCTGGGGAACGATGAGGTTGGAGGCTCGGAGGGGCAGGGAGCCGGAGTGGATGAAGTCGGTGATGGTGCTCGAGATGGTGGCCTGGTGCTCGTCAGTGGGGTCGGTCCGGGGTCCACTAATCATTCCATCAATTACCTTCAATCTATGTTCCTCAGTTATTGATCTCAAAAGCAAATTTGTCAACCACATCATGGTCTGAAGAAGGACACGTTGATTAAGTGTCACGATGTTTCAAATTGAAACAACCACTGCCTTGACAATCATAAAATTCTCCTGCCTAAGCACCAATTTTCTCTGCAAGTTTATAGTTCCAGCACAGTTCATAATTGGTTTTACCGCTTCTGCTATTGCCTAACTATTGTTTTACCCAGAGCTAGCATAAATCCCTATTCTTGCATTCTACGCCTCTGCCAATATGTCAAGTGTTACTGAGGCTATTGTTACAAGCTCTCATTCATCTGTGCTACTGTTTCAGGGGTTTGTCAAATGCTCCACAAGACCCCTGTTTCTCCAAGAAATGTGGTAATTTGATCATCTATTGTGTATTTCTTATTTTGTAATATGACACCCTTTACTAAAATGAATTCCAATCGCCAATTTTGTGCTCACCTGATATCATTGATTTCATCAAACCACAACCATTGACCTCACTATAAGTGACATGGTCATTTTTATGTAATCTGCACACTTCCTAATCGTGGCTTCTAAATGTTTCTAAATTGTTAATACCGAGGGCGGCTACGGTGGCGCAGCGGTAGAGATGTTGCCTTATAGCTCTTGCAGCGCCGATAAACCCGGGTTCGATCCCGTCTACGGGTGCTGTCTATACAGAGTTTGTACTTTCTCCCCGTGACCACGTGGGTTTGCTCCGAGATCTTCGGGTTCACCCCAGACTGCAAAGACATACAGGTTTGTAGGTTAATTGGCTTGGTATAAAAATGTAAAATTGTCCCTAGTGTGTGTAGGATAGTGTTCATGTGAGGGGATCGCTGATTAGTGCAGACTCGGTGGGCCGAAGGGCCTATTTCCATGCTGTATCTCTAAACTAAACTAAACTAAATGTGAAGTCGTGACGACAGACACAATTATGACATTTATAAGACTCTTGGACAGGAACGTGGATAGGGAAGGTTTGGAGGGATAGGGCAAGGCACAGGCAAGTGAAAATTAGATCATTTGGATGTCATGGATGATATAAGGTGAAAGGCCTGTTTCTGTGCTGTTTATCTCTATGACTTTACACCTGCAGATATTGGAAATCTGAAATAAAGACAGAAAATGCTGTGAACACTCAACTGATCTGGCAGCATAGAGTCATAGAGTGATACAGTGTGGAAACAGGCCCTTCGGCCCAACTTCCCCACACCAGCCAACAAATGTCCCAGCTACGCTAGCCCCACTTGCCTGCGCTTGGTCCAACCTGTCCTATCCATGTATCTGTCTAACTGTTTCTTAAACATTGGGATAGTCCAAGCCTCAACTATCTCATCTGGCAGCTTGTTCCATACACCCACTGCCCTCAGTTACCCCTCAGATTCCCATTAAATCTTTTCCCCTTCACCCAGAACCTATGACCTCTGGTCCTCGATTCCCCTACTCTGGGCATCTATCCAATCTATTCCTCTTATGAGTTTGTACACCTCTTTCAGATCATCCCTCATCCTCCTGTCTCCATGGAATAGAGACCCAGCCTACTCAACCTCTCCCTGTAGCTCACATCCTCTAGTCCTGGCAACATCCTCGTAAATCTTCCCTGAACCCTTTCAAGCTTGACAATATCTTTCCTATAACATGGTGCCCAGCACTGAACACAATATTCTAAATGCGTTCTCACCAACGTCTTATACAACTGCAACATGACCTCCTAACTTCGAAACTCAATACTCTGACTGATGAAGGCCAATGTGCCAAAAGCCTTTTTGACCACCTTATCTACCTGCGACTCAACCATCAAGGAGCCATGCACCTGTACTCCAAGATCTCTCTGCTCTGCAACGCTACCCAGAGGCCGACCACTCACTGTGTAGGTCCTGCCCTTGTTAGATGTCCCAAAATGCATCACCTCACACTTCTCTGTATTAAATTCCATCAACCATTCCTCCGCGCACCTGGCCAATCGATCCAGATCCTGCTGCAATCTTTCACAACCATCTTCACTATCTGCAAAACCACTCACTTTTGTATCATCAGCAAACTTGTTAATCTTGCCCTGTATGTTCTCATCCAAATCATTGATGTAGATCTCAAACTGTAACGGGCCCAGCACCGAACCTTGAGGCACACCGCTAGTCACAGGCCTCCATTCTGAGAAGCAACCTTCCTCCACCACCCTCTGCTTCCTTCCCTGAAGCCAATTTGCTATCCATTTGGCTCTCTCTCCTTGGATCCCATGCAATCTTCCAGAGCAGCCTACCAGAGCAGCCTACCATGCTTGTTGAATGCCTTACTGAAATTCATGTACACAACATCTAAAGCTCTGCTCTCATCGACTTTTTTGGTTATGTCTTCAAAAAATCAATCAGATTTGTGAGACATGACCTCCCACGTACAAAACCATGCTGACTATCCCTAATCAGCCCTTGCCCATCCAAATGCCTGGATAACCTAGCCCTCAGAATACTCTCCAGTAACTTACCAACTACAGATGTTAAGCTCACCGGCCAATAGTTCCCAGCATTTTCCCTGCCGCCCTTCATGAAAAGAGGCACAACATTTGCCACCCTCCTGTCTTCCGGCACAACTCTCCTGTATTTAAGGACGACTCGCAAATTTAAACCAGGTCTCCCGCAACTTGCTCTCTGGTTTCCCGCAATGTCCTCGGATATATCTGATCAGGTCCTGGAGATTTGTCTACCTTCATACATGACAGCACCTTCAGTACTTCTTCGATGGTAACACTGATTGTTCTCAAGACACTTCCAGTGACTGCCCCAATTTCCTCCATCCTACTGTCTTTCTCCTCGGTAAATACAGAGGAGAAAAACTATTGAGGACCTTGCCCATCACCTATGGCTCCACACAGAGATAATTCGAGAGGTCCCACTCTCTCTCTAGTTACCCTTTTCCCCCTTATGTATTTATAAAATATTTTGGAATTATCCTAAATATACATGCCAGAGCTATCTCCTGGTCCCTTTGAGACTCTGTTTTCAGTTTACTCCTCTGTTCCAGAAACTCTTCCAGGGAGGCTCTTGATCCCAGCTTGTCCCATGCATTCTTCTTGTTTATGACCAATGCTCTGTGAAGAGTAATAGATTTAGCATTTTGTTGACTGACCTGGTGAATGTTTCCAGTATTTTCTGTTTTGCATCAACCCTCCACAGTACTTCCTCAAAAGATTCAGTCGTTAATTAGAACATCCTTGCTTAACAAATTCAAGCCCACTGCATTTGCTTAGTATGTGCCTTTTGAAACTGGCTTATGTTGCACCTCTCTCTCTCTCTCTCTCTCTCTCTCTCTCTCTCTCTCTCTCTCTCTCTATCTCTCTCTCTCTCTCTCTCTCTCTCTCTCTGTCTCTCTCCCTCTCTCTCTTTCTCTCTCTCTTTGTCATCAGCACCCTTTAAGTGGCAACTATTTGCATACCTTGGGTATACAAACAAAGAATTTCACTGTGACTTGTCACGTAACAATAAAGTATTCATTCATTCATTCATTCTGACAAAAATACGTTGAAAAAGTGGAGAGAGAACGAAAGGAAGAGGAAAAATAAACTATGAAAGGGAATGAAGGGAGGAAGAGAGAGAGGGAGAGGAAGAGAGAGAAATGGAGAGAGGGAGGGAAGGAAAGGAAGAATATTGGTAAATTCCAGACTAATGCTCCCAACATGCTGCCCCATCATATCTTTCAAAAAGTGTCTGATTAGTTTTCGATGGAGTTAATTTTCTGGACATTTTGTTTTGTGCTAAGTACAAAAGTGTCACTAAAATGAGGAAACATCCATGGAGGAAAATCTGTAGGAAAGAATTGCAGATGCTGGTTTAAACCGACATTATGTTAGGAAGGAGAAGAGAAGAAATTATTTCGTCAGAGGGTGGTGAATCTGTGGAACTATTTGACACAGAAAGCTGTGGAGGCCTTCAGTGGGTATTTTTAAGGCAGAGATAGATCGATTCTTGAATAGTACAGGTGTCAGAGGTTATGGGGCGAAGGCAGGAGAATGTTTTCCCAGAGTTTTACACAAGGGGGGAGAATAGATCAGAAACTTGACTAAGTGGGGACCCGTTGATTGGTCCAAAGTCTACTATTCCTTACGGGGGGGGGAGGGGTGTGGGGGGTCATGTGGAGTGTGTTGAGGGGTGTGTGGGGGGGAGGGAGGACGTGGGAGGGGGAAGGGGTTCGTTTGAGGGAGGGGTGTGTGTGGATGGGAGGGGTGTGTGTGGGTGGAGGGATTGTGGGGGGAAGGGATTGGCAGGGGGTGTTGTGGAGGGGTTTGTGAGTGAGAGAGGGGTGTGTGGGGTGGAGGGGGTTTATGGGGGAGGTGGGGGTGTCCGAGGGGGGGTTATGGGTGGGAGGGGAGGTGTTGGGAGGTGGGGAGGGTTGTAGGGGTGAGAGTGGGATTGTGGGGGGAGAGGGGTGTGTGGGCGGGGGACGTGGCATTGTGGGGGGTGCGTTGTGGGGTGTGTGTGGGTTGGGGGGGTTGTGGGGGGGTTTGTTGGGGGGAGTGGGGTGTGTGTGGGTGAGAACTCGGAGAAAAGTCGGGGGAAGAGCCATGGGAGAGAGTGCAGGAACCAGTGAGGGGGACCAGAGGGGAAGGGGTTTGGGGTGCGATGGGGGTGCTGGCGCTGGTCGCTGGTCGTTCTCCTCTGCCGGGATCAGAGTCTCCGCTTTCTGTTTGGCAACATCGGCGCCATCTCCGACTCTGCGCTGGCTGGGCTGGGCTGGGCTGGGCTGGGCTGGGCTGGGCTGGGCTGGGCTGGGCTGGGCTGGGCTGGGCTGGGCTGGGCTGGGCTGGGCTGGGCTGGGCTGGGCTGGGCTGGGCTGGGCTGGGCTGGGCTGGCTGGGCTGGGCTGGGCTGGCTGGGGGCTGGGCTGGGCTGGGCTGGGCTTGGGCTGGGCTGGGCTGGGCCGGGTCCGGCCATTTCCGGTCCCTCCCTCCGAAAATTGTGTCCGGTTAGAGACCTCCGCCGGCCATCCAGAGACTCCCGCAGCTGCAATAAAGACACGATGGCCCAGGAAGGGGTGGACCGTCCCGTGGAGTGACAGTGGAAGGGACCTATCCACGCGGCGCTGAATGGCAGGAGAGGCAATCGATCTGCGCACGCACGGTTTTTAAGATCTTTAAACCTCAATAACTCTTACCAGCTACCACCGATCGGAACAAAACTTGGTGCAATCGCAGCATAGAAGGACGGTGAGTAAGCTGGAGAAAAATCATAGCGCTATACCGTACTGTTTTTGCGCAAATAGCATAACTGACAAACCGTAAGATAACAAGATCAGAGTTTTAGTTATGTATAGATGAACTGCCAGAGGAACTACTTCAGGCAGGTGGAATTAGCAACATTTAAAAAATATTTGGACAAGTAACATGGATAGGAAAGACTTAGCGGCATATGGGTCAAACATGGACAAATGGGACAATCGAGTTGGGGATGGGCAATTTGGGCTGAAGGGCCTGGTGACGTGCTGTGTGATTCTATCACTCTATGACGTGACTCAGGTATCAAAAGACTTTTAAGATCCATCTGGTTCAATAATGTCCCTTTTGAGATGGAACATTACGTTTCTTATCGATTCTGGTCTTAATGAATCTGGACCAGCCCCACGATCATTACTTTTGAACTGAGACAACCAGGAAAATACTTGGATGACCCAAACGAGGAGACTCAGAATTATCGGCAATGTAAGATGTGAGGTTTCAACAAAACAAACAAAAAATAATACAGAATGTTTGTTTCTGTAGAGGTCCACATTGCACTTCGTCCTAATCTAACCAACCAACCAACCAGATCAATTAGTATTCCCACCCAGGGTCCAACAAAGAAGGAAAACTTGTTCAAGAGAGTGATGCAGCTCACCGTTTCATGCATTTGTTTTAATTGCACCAAGATTTTGTTGCTGCGTTGTTCCGGACATTAATTTTCAATTCCTGAAGACTCCACAATAATTCTGAAGGGACTGGCTATCTAATCAATTGTTTGTTTATCTGAGGCTTGGGAACTAAGGCTTCCAGTATTTATAATTCATCTATCGTCACTGACAAAAACACACATTAAATGCTCATCGATCCGAATGGCATTTGTGAGAAATTGTGCACCAATTGGCTGCTTACATTACAGCATTATTTACACTTGGCTCTGTGTTCTAAGGAAGGGGAAGGTGCAAGACAAATGCAGGTTCTTAACTCATTTTTCATCCAGCTGAACATTGAAGTCATCCAATTGTTCGAACCTTCTAGACCAGAAAATTAAAATATAAACATTCTAAAAAAAAATTAACTAATTCTGAATATTTTAATGAATAATGAAGTGCCACAGACCCTGTAGCAAGTTAGATCACATGCAATTAAAGCACTTGTCACACATCTTACCGTTTGAAAGCACGCATCTGCAAACTGTCGTAATTCACCTTCTCATGCGAAAGACTCCATCTCAAACTAACCACATTTCAAAGGTAAAGGAAGACCTGCATTGCTGACCACTTTTCACTACAGCAAATAATCTAATGGAACTTTTTTCGATGAGTGCTTCCTTTGGCAAAGTATAGCAGCCAATATGTGTGTTTATGTCAGTTTGTATTTCTATATGAGAAGAAGGAATGGGTGACGTTTCGGGTCGAGACCCTTCTTCAGACTGAAGAACCCGAAACGCCACCCATTCCTTGTCTCCAGAGTTGCGGTCTGTCCCGCCGAGTTACTCCAGCATTTTGTGTCTGTCCTTGGTTTAATCCAGAATCTGCAGCTCCTTCCTACACACATAGTTCTACATGTTTCTGTATGCTGATACCTTTCGTTGCATTACATAGCAAGCTAGCCTGCACTAATGCACAAGAGGGAAAGGTATTCCTTTGCTTTCGTCTCCAGAGCAAGCTAAAGGCAGAACTAGGGCATATCATGGAAGTATTCGGTAGGATTGAAATGTGGCGCAGAGAAGGCCTATGGAGAGAACGATAATCGCAGCCCTGATCCGGATTGGACTTCTCTTTGTTGTCCGTAGAATACGTGAAGAAATAAATCAACCAACTGATGCCCTTTCTGTGCCCTTCGACCTTTCATCACTGAGCTGTCAAACAGCAGATCCTGATCCCATTTCAAGAGTTGCAGAGAGAGACTGCATTCAAACAGAGAGCAGCTCCCCCACATCAGTCTCTTGTGTGCTGTCAGGCATCAAACAGAGAGAGGCATTAGCAGAGGTCACAAGAACAGTGGCCGCTCTTGAAAGTCCACCTAACAAAGTACAAGACACTCCTTTAAATGCTGCGCTGATTAAAGGGAAAGGTATCCAGCAGATTAAACAAGCAAGCAAGAAAGGCTTGCATGTACGTCATGCCTTTCATGACTTTGTGATGTTTGAAAGGGATTTACAGTTAATGCAGGAACTAAAGTTGAATTATAATTATGATGAGATAAAATGTGTCTGGCTGATTAGTGTTTTAGTATTATTACAATAATCAAGTTGGATGCTGAAATTGTCATTTATTAAGGTATTACAGTATTAGGATATAGAATAGAGTATTACAAATATTAAGAAATAACTTTACCTGGACATTATTCAATGGACCTTAACCTTTGTGTGCACTACATATGTGGGAAGGAACTGCAGATGGTGCATTACACTGTAGATAGGCACAAAATACTGGAGTAGCTCAGCGGGACAGGCAGCATCTCTGGAGAGAAGGAAAGGGTGACGTTTCAGGTCGAGACCCTTCTTCAGACTAGAAGTCTCAGACAGTCTAAAGAAGGGTCTCCACCTGAAACGCCACTCATTCCTTCTCTCCAGAGATGCAGTCTGTCCTGCTGAGTAACTCCAGCATTTTGTGTGCACCACATGGTCGGGTGACAGTATTTGCAGTGGGTTTTTGGACAAAAATAATGGCATTTAAAGCCATGCGATGCATGTTTGGTGAAACGTCCTCCATAAACTCCAGTTGCATGAGTGTGGTAGGTATCCGTGCTTCAGTGAGGCTGCCCAACAGATGACCATGGTCCTGACCACCACTCCAGCTGATGGCAATCTCTGCTCCCATTCCTGCCAGAGCAGTTCCCAGCCCTGCCCACCTAGCATATGCCTTCATGGACAATGCCTTCAACCCTCCCTAACTGCCCCACTTATTCTAGGGGTGTGTCTGAATGTCTTCCCTCCATATGAGCCATGCTTCATCTTCGATTACCTGACTACCGCAACTAATTGTACAAAAGCAAAACAGGCAACAGGAAGGCATTTGATAAACAAGGCACAATGAACTCCATCTAATACAGGAACCTTCAGCTTTGAGTGCAATTGACATTGCTGTGTGGGTACCGATATACAAAGTGTACATTTCCATGCTCCCTGACCCACTCAAACCCCACTCTGCTTCCCTTGCTTAACAGATCGTAAGCGAATGATAGCAGCAGAATTAGGCCATTTGGCCCATCAGGTCTACTCTGAGACATAAGACAATTTCCAGTCATTGTTAAAGAGATGACATATTCAGCATTAACTTCAACTTCCTCAGTGCTATACCATGTTGAGCTATAGATTGAAGAGGTCTGAATCTTAACCAGCGCTGTTTTATTAAAGGCCTCCTGCATTGTCCAAGATCCATTAAGGTCTTGAGTCCCAAACACTAGACAAACACACCAACCTGTTACTGATGAGCTTTTGCACAAAATCTCACCAGACTTTCATTTCATTTCCATTAACTTTACTCCAGCTGGGTAAGATGAAATACAACCTCATAAATGATCGGTTGTAAAAATTTTTTATTTTTGTAATTTAGTTTTAAACATTTCAATTTTCAGTTGATGGGAAAAAAATGTCAAATCTAGAAGCTCCACAGTGGCACTCTGTGGCGAGACGATGGAACTACAAGGTCACATGAAAGGGAAAATCCTATTAAAAAAATTACATGGCTTGTGTCACCAGAGCAGAACTCAATTAATTTTCGAAAGAGTCACAGGCACGTTATTAAAAAACTTTTAAATGGAAAAGTGACCGTATTGAACAATTTATTAATATGTATGTAAATATACTGATATTAATAGATCAGGCTAGGACAGCAAATTGGATCTAAATTGTCAGACCTTACAGCTGGCCAACAAATAAATCAGGAGCTAAAAAGTTTCCTCCTGTACCATCAAATGTCCTAATTCTTCTTTACCTATTTAAAAAAAAAAGAAGCTTATTTTCAGTACTGAGGTTTGCAGCACTGAGTCCAGTTTTAGCTTGTTGCCTGCATAGGCTGAGAGTGGTCAGAGAAGATAGACCATTTAGTTCTGAACAAAACTGAAAGTTATCAAATATGTTTAGTTCCACCAATCCCACCCAGTAAAATAAACTAGAATTATCCCCATTGTCTAAAGTAAAGATTATCCATGATCTCATTGGTATACAAAAGTGCTGGAGAAACTCAACGAGTGCAGCAGCATCTATGGAGCGAAGGAAATAGGCAACATTTCCGGCCGAAACCCTTCTTCAGTCTGAAAATTTTCCAGCATCTGCAGTTCCTTCTTAAACACATCCATGATCTCATTGACTGGTAACGACCTCAATGGGCTGGGCTGACTGACATTGACTTGTTCCAATGTCCTGACATCCAATTACATTTGCAACATGTTGTGTGCAATCGGGGTACAGCTGGAAAGTTAATACTGGAAGAAAGAAACATAAGAATGCAGGAATATTGGAATTCCGTGTCATCAGAGCATCAAATGCAAATTGGAGGAACAGCATCTCATACTTCGCTTGGGCAGCTTACAAATCAAGTGGTATGAGTTTGATTTCTCTAACTTCAAGTAGCCCTGGCATTCCCTCCCTCTAGATCCCTCCCCCACCCAAGTTGCACCAGCTTCTCGTTTTCACCCAACAAACAGCTAACAATGGCCTGTTTCCTTTATAGACAATAGACAATAGACAATAGGTGCAGGAGTAGGCCATTCAGCCCTTCAAACCAGCACCTCCATTCAAAGTGATCAAGGCTGATCATCCTCAATCAGTACCCTGTTCCTGCCTTCTCCCCATATCCCCTGACTTCGCTATCTTTATGAGCCCTATCGAGCTCTCTCTCTTTAAGAGCCCTATCTAGCTCTCGTTACTTTTTTGCATTACTTTAATTCATTGTTCTTTATCTCTCTACATCATCGTCAATATCTCTCGTTTCCCTTTTCTGTGACTTTCAGTCTGAAGAAGGGTCTCGACGCAAAATGTCACTTATTCCTTCTATCCAGTGATGCTACCTGTCCTGAGTTACTCCAGCTTTTTCTGTCTATCACCAGAATGGCTTCATGGCCAGGTTTGCAGATGATAAGAAGGTAGGTAGTATAGAGAAAGCAGGGACTCTGCAGAAGGACTTGGACAGGTTGGGAGAGTGGGCAAAGAAGTGGCAGGTGGAATACAGCATAGCAAGGTGTGTGGTCATCCACTTTGGTAATAGGAATAAAGGTGTAGACTATTTTCTATATGGGGAGAGGATTTGGAAATCAGAGAGGCAAAGGGACTTGAAAGTGCTGGTGCAGGATTCTCAAAAGATTAATTTGCAGGTTGAATCAGTAGTAAGGAAGGCAAAACAATGCCAGCATTCATTTCGAGAGAACTAGAGTATAAAGGCAGGGATGCAATGCTGAAGCTTTATAATTGTGATTATTGTTATAATTATTTTGACCACTTTTGGGGCCGATATCTGAGGAAGGATGCGCTGGCGTGGGAGAGAGTCCAGAGGAGGTTTACGAGAATGATCCCGGGGATGACTGAGTTAATGTGTGATGAGTGTTTGATGGCTCTTGGCGTGTACTCACTAGAGTTTACAAGGATGAGGGTCAATCCCATTGGAACTTGCCGAATAATGAAGGGCCTGAATAGTGAGTATGTGGAGGAGATGTTTCCACCAGCGGGAGATTCTAGGACCAGAGGGCACAGCCTCAGAATTAAATGGTGTACCTTTATAAGGAAGTTGGGGAGGAATTTATTTAGCCAGAGGGTGGTGAATCTGTGGAATTCATTGCTACATACAGTTGTGGAGGTCTGTGGGTATTTTTAAAGTGGAAATTGATATGTTCTTGATTAGTAAAGGGCCTGTCCCACTACGGGGACCTAATTCGCGAGTTTAGAAGAGTTTGACCTCGACTCATACTCGCAGCATGGTCGACACAAGGTCATAGGAGGTCTTTGTAACTCTCCTTCATGCTCGTGAGTAGTCCCCGCGTACTCGAGGCCTCAGCAAAATGCCCGCGAGTAAAAAAAGGTCGCCATGGAAAAAAAACAACATTTTTTCACTTGTAGGTTTAGTCGAGGTAGGTCGTAGTAGGTCGTAATGCTATCGTAGGTAGTCGAAGGCAATCGAAGAAAGTCGAAAGTAAAGCTTGTTGAGAAAATAAAGGTAAGTAAACCGACCGGTAATGTTGAATGCCCGCTAAACTTTATTAATGGTTATCTGGCTTCTTAAAAGTGTCTCCACTCCTTCTCCCCCCCTTCTCTCTCCCCCCCCCCCCCCCTCCGCGCTCTCTAAAGTACTTACCATAACTGTGCCAGGTGTGTGTGTGTGTGTGTGTGTGTGTGTGTGTGTGTGTGTGTGTGTGTGTGTGTGTGTGTGTGTGTGTGTGTGTGTGTGTGTGTGTGTGTGTGTGTGTATGTGTGTGTGTGCGCCTGCGCGCGTGCTGACGGTCGATCAGGCTGTTTTTCAGAGGTTTTTCAGGCGGGTGCCCTCGAGCTTGAAGGTCAAAGACAGTCGCTGAAAGGTCGCGTTAGTGGGACAGGCCCTTAAGGATGTTAAAGGTTATGAGGAGAAGGCAGGAGAATGGGGTTGTAAGGGAAAGAATTGGTGGAGTAGACTCAATGGGCTGAATGGCCTATTTTTTCTCCCATTACATGAATGTATGAACATTGCAGCCCGGTAATTGTTCAATCTCTTACTCATTAATGCAGTCCGAGTGGAGAAGCCAAGAGTGTCTTCAGCAATTATGGAGGATCCCCTGACTGTGGACTCTTTGCAGTTCCTGTTTGCTGGGACACAACATGACTGCAATGTGCCATCTTTGTAGGATTCTTGAGTGTTTCGACATTAATCATGTAGCAGTTCTTCTGTTGATATTGATATTTTGGGGCCAAGTAGATGGAGATAATAAAGCAGATTAGGCAGTGGTCTATCTGGCAGTCGATGGTGCCTCTCATCAGACAAGCATCAGCACTAGAACCTCTAGGTTATATCAATGTTTCAACGGTTCAATGGTACTTTATTTGTAACATGTACTGAGATACAGTAAAATTCATTTTCGTATACAGTTCAGCACAAATATCACTATACATAAGCACTTAGATACATCTTAGATAAGCATCTAAACTATAGTACAAGTGCATGGTGTCAGGATACTAGTTTTGCCACCATTTTCATATCTCATCACCTGAGCAAGGGACCACTTTCATTTTAATGAATGCATAAACAACAAGACAATAGATTGTCCATGTTATTACCTATAGATGACTATTCATCCACACAGCACATAATGGTTCAAATCTACTCCAACTATATCGAAGCTGACAGACTCCAAGGGTCAGGGAAAGGAAGTGGCGAATGATTGTGTTACCATTATCAGTTAGTATCCGTAGAGCAGTTCAGAGGTACCTCTGGATTATCTCTGCAATTGTCGCTGGCAAAAGGCAGCAGGAATTCCATAAGTAAGGAGATAGGAACAGAAGTTCTGGGTAATTCCAAAGGAGTTTCAGCTTCCTTCAAATTGAAATCTTTCTATTCTTCCGCTCAGCCAAAAAGATACAGCCCTCATGAACTGTTTCAGTCTCAAGGCCAGTGGTCACCTGACCCCCCCCCCCCCCCCCGTTAAAAACCTTCCAAAGACTCTCACACTTTGGTTGCATTGAAGAGTTTGATCTAGTTCTTCAGTGCCCAATTTCATGTGAAATTAAGACTGAGTCCTGATGACTGACGCTGATGCCGACATAAGAATGGATGTCCTATCAAGGAGTACCCATGGGGATATTTTGAGCTTGATAATTCCCATGGACAACACCAAGGAATGAGCAGTGGAGTAAATCCACACCACACTGTGAGGCTACGCATCCATCCGGTACTGTACTAGTACAGGGGAACAGTGCATCCCGATTTACAGGAAACACAGCAGCAACAGTCCAATGTTACTAGGCCGCTCATGGAATCAGAGAATCTCAAAGGCACAAAACAAGATGATTTGGCCCCTCAGGTCTGTGCTGGCTCCTCATTTAGCAATCCCTTTGGTCCCAATGCCCCGTTCCTTATTCATCATTCAATAAATGATGCACTGGGCGACCTATAAAAAAGATTCACAAATATGTTGCCTAGATTGGAGAGCCTAAATTATCAGGACAGATTGAATAGATTGGGGCTATTTTCCCTTCAGCGAAGGAGGCTGAGAGGTGACATGCTAGAGGTACATAATAATGATGAGAGGCATAGGTGAGGCGACTGTTACTTATGGGAGGTGTGTCTAAAACTAGAGGACTTTGGCTCAAGGTGAGAAGGGGGAGGTTTAAAGGTATATGGAGTGCATTTTTCACACAAGCAGTACTTGGTATCTGGAATGAGCTGCCAGAGGAGTTGATGGAGACAGAAACAGTAACATTGAAGATGCCTCTGGACCGGTACATGAATGAGCAGAGCACTGAGGGATATAGAATTAACACAGGCAAGTGGAATGTAGGGAGGTATGGTAACCTGCATTGACGCAGTGGGCTGAAGGGCCTGTTTCTGTGCTGTACAACTCTGTGACTCAATGGCTCAAACATAAAACTGGTCAGGGAAGCCGAAACAGAATTAATGTTTCAGTTCAAAGGCAAATTGCCTGTAACCTGAGAAACTCAGCGGGTGAGGCAGCATCTATGGAGCAAAGGAAATAGGCAACGTTTCGGGCCGAAACCCTTCTTAACCTGAATGGTTAATTGTTTCTCTTTGTACAGATACTGTTGACCTCCCGGGTCTTTCTAACGTCTGTTTTTATTTCAGATTCCCAGCATCAGCATGTTATGTATTTATATATATATTAATCATGGTTTTTAAATCATGGTTGTCACTCCTATTAGGAACGTGTCTTATTCTCTGGATACAGTATGGTTTATGAAAAGTTTCCGGGGGAAAAAAGCTGTTGAAAAAACTGCACACACTTTTTGTCAATTTCTTGTGTTCAAAATACATATGTCCACATATGCTGCTGTGCTCTGCATGAGGTCAACATAGCACAAACACAGTGCCTGCAGCCCACCTACGTCTATGTGACAAAGAAGTCCCCATTTGTCTGAATCCCATTTACCAGCACCAGCCTTTGGCCCTGGTGGTTCAAGTACTCATCCAGATACTTTGTAAGAGTTGCAAGAATATCTGCTTCCACCATTTTCTTAGCTAGTGGTTTGCAACCCTCTGGATTTTAAAAAAATCTGCCGATCCCTTCTAACCTCAGCTTTTTTCCTCAGCTTAAACCTATGCCCTCTGGTTTTAGACATTGAAGGTTAGGAGCCCACTTGTGTGTGTTAGGAACATACACAGTTCACATCCACCTCCTCCAGTCTACGCTTCAGGCTGAAATCTCTCAAACTACAATGCAAAATCTATTCTCGTCACCAGATAAGAAACAGCAGCAATGTCATGGGAACATCATCACCTCCAAATTCCCCTCCACACACCATACTTGGACAAATATCGTCAGTGGCTCTCCCTGAACCCAGCTCACGTTGACACAGCCTCCTCTTTTCATCTTAGTCAAACTATATTGATTTTGTTCTGGGAATTAAAAGTGACCTTCACCTTTTGAATCTCTTAAATTAAGACCTGTATTAAATGGTTAGTCTTTGGACTGATGAAAACTGACTGTTTAATCCCCTCTCTGCCAAGGTAATGAATTGTCACTGAGCTGATTGAAGTCTTTACAATAGAAGGAATTCCAACTCACAGAAACTTTAGTCCCAAGTGCTTCTTCACCAGTCTGTCTCAAGGAGATCAGCATTCAGACACAGGCAACATTTGAGAGCGAGCTCACAGATCTATTGGGGAGAAAGTTCAGGTATAGTCGGGAATTTTGGAAGATCTTATCAGCAATCACACATGGTGGACAAAGCAAACATCGTTGTTAAGTACGAAAAAATATTTGAAGATGGACCCAAAAAGCTGGAGTAACAGCGGGACAGGCAGCATCTCTAGAGAGAAGGAATGGGTGACGTTTCAGGTCAATTCAATTCAATCTTTAATTGTCATTGTGCAGTGTACAATACAGAGACAACGAAATGCAGTTGGTATCTCTGAAGGGCAAACTTACGAATAAACAAGTAATACATATACATATACAGTGGTATCCGTGCAATTTGCTGGTGATTGGATAGTCCAGGGGGGAGGGGGGGGGGGGGAAGGGGGGGAAGACAGGCAGTCGCACTTGAGAAGTGTGACAGTGTGTGCGGCTGTCACACTTGAGAAGTGTGACAGCCGCAGGGAAGAAGCTGTTCTTGAGCCTGCTGGTCCGGCAGCGGAGGGACCTGTAGCGTCTCCCAGATGGAGGAGGGTAAACAGTCTATGGTTGGGGTGTGAGCTGTCCCTGGCGATGCTGTGCGCCCTGCGCAGGCATCGTTTACTATGGACAGGCTTAATGGAGGGGAGTGAGGAGCCTGTGATGCGTTGGGCAATCTTCACCAACCTCTGCAGAGCTTTCCGGTCGGCGACAGAGCAGTTACCGTACCATACTGTGATGCAGTTGGTAAGGATGCTCTCGATGGTGCAGCGGTAGACGTTCACCAGAATCTGGGGAGACGGGTGGACCTTCTTAAGTCTCCTCAGGAAGAAGAGACGCTGGTGAGCCTTCTTGATCAGCGAGGATGTGTTGTGGGTCCAGGAGAGGTCATCGGAGATGTTGACCCCCAGGAACCTGAAGCTGGAGACACGTTCCACCTCCGTCCCGTTGATATGGATGGGGTTGTGCGTGCAGCCTCTCTATCTCCTGAAGTCCACAATGAGCTCCTTGGTCTTCTTGGAGTTGAGGGCCAGGTTATTGTCGGCACACCATGCTGTTAGGAGCTGAACCTCCTCCCTGTAGGCCGACTCATCGTTGTCGCTGATGAGGCCAATCACCGTCGTGTCATCTGCATACTTGATGATGGTGTTGGTACCATGTACATGTATGCAGTCGTAGGTGAAGAGGGAGTAGAGGAGGGGGCTCAGCACGCAGCCCTGGGGTACGCCGGTGTTCAGGGTGACGGTAGAAGAGGAATGGTTATCCAACCTAACAGACTGTGGTCTGTTGATTAGAAAGTCCAATAACCAATTGCAGAGGGAGGCGTTGATTCCCAGGTCATCGAGTTTGGCGATCAATTTCAAGGGGATAATGGTGTTGAATGCTGAGCAGTAGTCGATGAACAGCATTCTCACATAAGTGTTTCTGTTGTCGAGGTGGGAGAGGGCGGAATGGGGTGCCGTTGAGATGGCATCCTCCGTGCTCGAGGCCCTTCTTCAGACTGGTTAGGGATAAGGGAAACAAGAGATATAGACGATGATGTGGAGAGATAAAGACCATTGAATGAAAGATATGCAAAATTTGCAATGTGTTGTATGCGACGGCTGGTGGGGTGGAAGGTAAGTGCAAGGGGGACTCTGTCACTGTTGCGACTGGGGGAGGGGGAGCAAGGGTGGCACTGCGGGGTACCTAGGAGACATGAGTGAGGGCCTCATCTATGATGGGAGAGGGGAACCCCCGTTCCCTAAAGATGTTCTAGTATGGAACACCTCATCTTGTGCACAGATGTGGTGTAGATGGAGGAATTGGGAGTAGGGGGTAGAGTCTTTTGCAGAAAGCAGGGTGGGAAGAACTGTAGTCGAGATAGTTATGGGGGTCAGTGGGTTCGTAATAGACGTCTGTCAATAGTCTATTTCCTGTGATGGAGAATGTGAGATCAAGAAAGGGGAGGGAGGTGTCGGAAATGGCCCAAGTAAATTTGAGTGCAGGATGAAGATTGGTGATGAAGTGATGAAGTCCATGAGTTTTGCATGGGTGCAAATATTATTTGATTTTCATCCAAAGATCGAGGGAACATCACGTGGAAATAGACCACTTCTGTCTGAAATAACTACATACAACAAATGTTCCTCTCTGTCATTCACAACCAAGCACAGAATAGATTAACCTTAAAATGGTTATCAGGCATATTCCCACAATAACCAGCGGCATTAGTCCGCAACTGAAATAGAATCAAAGCAGGATAGAATTTATACCCTGGAAAGGGACCGTTCAGCCCATTGAGCACGTTTGCTCTCTGCAAATGGCGTCCAGTCAGCTTCTAAACCTAAATTTTATTAGTCGTTTTAAGTTATGACATCAGATGGAAGTTGCAAACCAAATCTCGTTGCACGTATGTGTAATGACAATAAAAAAATTAAAAAATTTTAAAAAGATATTATTATTCATTTCCCAGCCCTTTACTCGCAGCCCTGACAGTATTTTCTCCCCCATCCAAATAATTCCTTGTTACAGTAACATTGGACCTGCTTCCCTAACAACCGGAGACCTCTACATTATATCTGGTTGATGAACAAAAAACGTTTCTTCCCTCGTTTCACCCCAGTTCCTCAGTTCCCTTGATAATGAACTTAAATCTGCATCCTCTGGCTCTCTAACCTCCTGCAATGGGAACAGTTCCTCTTTGTTCACTTATGTCTGGATCATCCAGCTATTGAACACTTTGATCTTGTCTCCAACTTTTCCAGAACATGATAAAAACAGATCACCCACATCATCACATAGACATGAGGCATAGCCACCCAGTCAGACTATCCAGTAACACACTGGCCCAGGCACAGTATTCAGTAATACAGTCACTGAACCAGAGTGTCCATTGATATACTCATGCATCACAGTATCCAGTAATATGGTCACCCGGTCACACAGCTAGTAATATGCTCTCCCAATCATAGTATTTTGTGCTATCTTCATCCATTCACAATACCTAGTAATACAGTCAACCAATCATTCTATTCAGTAATATCACAATACCAAGTAGTACAGAAACATAGAAAACATAGACAATAGGTGCAGGAGGAGGCCATTTAGCCCTTCGAGCCAACACCGCCATTCAATATGATCACAGCTGATCATCCAAAATCAGTACCCCGTTCCTGCTTTTTCCCCATATCCCTTGATTCCGTTAGCCCTAAGAGCTAAATCTAACTCTCTCTTGAAAACATCCAGTGAATTGGCCTCCACTGCCTTCTGTGGCAGAGAATTCCACAGATTCACAACTCTCAGGGTGAAAATGTTTTTTCCTCATCTCAGTACTAAGACAATAAAGGAATCTGAATCTGAATCTGAATCTAAGTAGCCGACCCCTTATTCTTAAACTGTGACCCCTGGTTCTGGACTCCCTCAACATCGGAAACATTTTCCTGCATTTTTCCTGTCCATTCCCTTAAGAATTATATCTGTATACACTCATCCAGTCATTCTATCGAGTAATATCCCTGCCCACCCATAGTAACTGGTTCACGGAATCACAGTATCGAGGATCCAGCTTTGTGCTCACCCAAGTCACAGTGTTGAGAAATATGCTCATCTAATCACAGATCCAACACTCACACGGACCTTTGGAGTAACAAAGCCCTTGCACATGGCAGCAGTCACACAACCCGTATACACCCCATGCCCGGTCACACAGTCATACACCCTCTTCAGCAGCATCCTTAAAGAGGGAACAGCTACTGGGAATGGTTTAATGCAACAGAATCCAACTTTGAGTGACAAACATTATGCCGGAGGAACTCAGCGGGTCGAGCAGCATCTGTGGAGGGAATGAAATCGGTGACATTTCAGGTTGAAATACCGCGTCAGGTCTGGATTATCACTTGCAGTCTTTTGTGTTTCAAGACCCAAGAGAGTGCAGATGAAGATGCTAATGTCCATTTCGCTCGGGGTGCTGAGTGAACTTCTGCTCTTTGACGAATAATTCTAGAGGAACTTTAACACCATTGAGATAAACATACTTAATCAAATAACCAGATATTTCAGGCCTTCTATCCTTCTGTCAGGAAGCACAGTGGCGCAACTGGTAGAGCTGCTACCTCTCAGCGCCAGTGGCCCAGGTTCGATCCTGACCTCGGGTACATTCTGTATGGAATTTATTCATTCTCACTGTGACAATGTGGGCTTCCTTTGGGTGCTCCGGTTTCCTCCCACAACCCAGTTTAATGGACTTCTGTAAAAATAATGCCATTAATATTTTGATAGTGAATGAGAAAGGGGGATAACAAAAATGACACAAAGTGCAGGAGTAACTCAACAGGTCAGGCAGCATCTCTGAAGAACTTGATGTGACGTTTTGGGTCGGGACCCTCCTTCAGACTGATTGTAAGGGAGGGAGGGGAAGAAAGCTGGAAAAGAGGAGGGATGGGACAAAGTCTGGCAGGTAATAGGTTGATACAGATGAGTAGAGCCAGGATTTTGCCATAAATGCCATGTGCCTTTTCATGCCTTTTTTGATGATTTCACCAGGATAATGCCATTTTCATGATCGAGTGCCTAAATCAGCCTGCTTTTGCCGTTTTCCTAAAAGGTCGTGCTATTTTATTCCACTACTGGGGCGAAACCTGGGGTGCCACCGTTGGTCATTCATTCGTTTGTGCCACTAACCGCTGTTTCAGTTTTCTCCAAGATCTATTTAAGAAAGAACTGTAGATGCTGGAAAAATTGAAGGTAGAGAAAATATGCTGGAGAAACTCAGTGGGCGAGGCAGCATCTATGGAGAGAAGGAATAGGCGACGTTTCAGGGTCGAGACCCTTCTTCAGACTGATGTGGGGGGGGCGGGAAAAAGAAAGGAAGAGATGGAGACAGTAGGACTAGAAGGAGAGCTGGGAAGGGGGAGGGGAGGGGGAGGAGGGAGAAAACAAGGACTATCTAAAATTAGAGAAGTCAATGTTGATACCGCTGGGGTGTAGACTGCCTGAGCTAAATACCCAAGCTTGTCTCCTCACTACATTTACTGCTGGCTCCAGTCGCAAATCTGAGTGTTTGAATGATTTGTGCAAGGCATTCATTGATGCTGGAATTCCACTGTGGAAATTCGAAAACAACTCTCTCAGAGGTTTTTTAGAGAAATACACAGAGGAACATATACCAAGCGAGTCATCATTATGGAAAAATTATGTTGTCAGCAACTTCAACATTGTTGTGCAGAACATTAGAGATGAAGTTGCACGCAACAAAATATGGATGTCAACAGACGAGACAACCGATGCTGTGGGAGAGATATGTTGCCAATGTGCTTATTGGTACACTGGAGGCAGGTCAACCATCAAAGGATTATTTGTTGACATCGGAAGTATTGGGAAAGTCAAACAGCTCAACTATTGTTCAGTTGTTTATATCTTCACTTGCTATACTTTGGCCAGAAGGTATAAAACATGAGAATGTACTTCTGTTTGTGACTTAAAGTTTTATTCTCCAAAATGTTGCATTTGACATGCTTAGCTCAAGGACTTCATAGAATTGCCAAGCACACACGTAGCTTGTTTCCAAATATCGATTGCCTAGTTTCCAATGTCAAGAAAATCTTCCTCAAAGTATCATCATGTGTGCAGTTGTTCAAGGAAATGGCACCCGAGATTCCGCTACCTTCTCAGCCCATTTTGACTAGGTGGGGTACATGGTTCTCTGCTCTACTCTGCTGCAGATTTTGAAAAGATAAAATGAATAGTCAACTGTTTTAAAGAAGAAGAATCTGCTACAGTCAGGATCATCAGTGAAAACATGCAGAAAAAGACCCTCCACTGCGATCATGTGTTTATTGCTTCCAATTTTTGCAAACTACCCACAAGCTATCATTCCCCTTGAGAAACTTGCGAAACATTAGTGAATAACTTGCAGGTTTTCAACAAAGTAACTGACGATATTCGTAAAGTTCTTGGCAATATAGGTAAAGACAACCAAGGAAAATGTGAGAGAGTGATTTTAGCTAACAAAGATCATGAAGAAACACAAAACATAGCTAAAGTTCTCAAAGGTAGTTGTAATGCACAAGATATCGACATGAATATAGAGTCTGTAGCTTGTTTTGGGTATGCACCAGTGACCTCAGCTGGGGTAGAAATACGTTTTTCACAACTGAAGCCTGACAGACAGCATAGTTTAACAACAGATCATTAAAAAAAAAATGCTAGTAATTATATGCAACCGGGCAACTTTGGTCATTTAATGTAGTATACCTTTATATTATTATTTTAAACCATATTTTGGTGGTGGAAATACATGTATGCTTTTTTTGTCAATAAATATCTTTTTTGTGCCTTTTTTGTTGTTTTATTATGCCTTTTTGCTGCCTATTTCAGAGTTTTTTAGTGCCTAAACATCCTGGCTCTACAGTTGAGGCTGGCATTTTGATAGACAAAGGCCAGAGATGCAAAGACAGAAAGTGTGAGACAAAAGGAGAACACATCAGGAACATTGGACAAATTACTTGACATTGGCGAGACCAAGCGTAGACTCTGTAATTTTTAAATTAACTCTTACACTCGGTCCGCCAAGCCCTGCTGTATCTCTCAGTTGCTAACCCTTTTAACTCCTCTTTCCATTCCCATACTGATTTTTCCTTCTTGGGCCTCCTCCATTGCCAGAACAAGGCCAAATGCAAACTAGAGGATCAACGCCTCAAATTCCACTTGGGTAGCCAACAACCCAACACTATTCCCTACGCTCCAAGGAATGAAGTCCGAGCCTGCTCAATCTCTCCCTATGGCTCAGGCCCTCGAGTTCTGACGACATCCTCATAAATTTTCTCTACACCCTTTCCAGCTCGACAACATCTTTCCTATAACATGATGGCCAAGACTGAACACAAATCTCTAAATTTGGCCTCACCAATGTCTTACTACATTGATGGGCTAGGCTGGAAAGCTAGATCAAGTGGATGTAAAATCGGCATGAAGATAGGAGGCAGAGGAAGAAGGTTGTTTTACCCACTGGGGGCCTGTAATGAGTGGTGTACCACAGTGATAAGTGCTGGTCCCGCTGTTGTTCGTTATTTATATTAACAATATGAATATAGATGGTATTGCAAGTAAGTTTGTGAATTACACTAAAATTGAAGATACAGTGGACAGTGAAGGAAGTTTCTATGATTACATTGGGAACCTGATCGACTAAGTTAAAGGCCTGAGCGATGCCAAATGGAGTTTAGTTCAGATAAATGCAAGGTATTGCATTTTGTTAGGACATACTAGGGTAGGAATATTGCAGTACATGGTAGGGCCTGGGATGTGGTGTAGAACAAAGAGACCTTGAGGAGCAGCAACAAAATTCCAACGAGGTGTTGATGCAGGAATATTTGACATGCTTGCCTGCATTGGTCAAGGTATTACATACAGGAGAGAAGGAATGGGTAACGTTTCGGGTTGAGACCCTTGTTTAGATTCTGAAGAAGGGTCTCGACCTGAAACGTCACCCATTCCTCCCCATCGATACTGACGGTCCCGCTGCGTTACTCCAGCGTTTTTTTGTCTTTCTCCGGTGTACACCAGCATCTGCAGTTCATTCCTACTTATTAAATACAGGAGCTGGAGTGACATATTACAGGTGTACAAGATATTGGTAAGATCTCCTTTGGAGAACTGTGCACAATTCTGACACCTTGTCTTAGGAAGGATGTCATTAAACAGGAAAGGGTGCAATAAAAGATTTAAAAGGTCTTTGGGGCGAATATTTCACACAGAGTGGTGCGTACATGAAGCGAGCTGCCAAAGTAAGTGCTAGAGACGGTTCAATTGCAGCATTTAGAAGACACTTAGACGAGTGCATGGATGGGAAAGATTTGGAGGGAGATGGGATAGGCCCAGTCAACTGGGGCTGAATCAGTTAGCCAACTTGGAGACACAAGAATCAGCAGATCTTGAGCAAAATACACTGAAATAATTGCCAGAAATGTTTCCCTTCCACTTATCTTGCACTTGAATTTAGTTTTAGTTTAGTTTAGTTTAGTTTAGTTTTGCGATACAGAGTGGAAACAGGCCCTTCGGGCCACTGTGTCCACGGCAACCAGCACATTGACACTACCATAAACCTCTAACGTCATAAGTGATAGGAGCAGAATGAGGCCATTCTGCCATCAAGTCTACTCCGCCATTCAATCATGGCTGAGCTATCTCTCCCTCCGAACCCCATAACCCCTGACACCGGTACTAATTACCCGTACTAACTCATACCATCCTACACACTAGGGACATTTTACATCCAGACCAAACCAATTGACCTACAAACCTGTACGTCTTTGGAGTGTGGGAGGAAACCGAAGATCTTGGAGAAAACCCACGCGATCACGGGGAGAACGTACAAACTCCGTACAGACAGCATCCGTACTCAGAATCGAACCCGGGTCTCTGGTGTTGCAAGCGCTGTAAGGCAGCAACTCTACCACTGCACCACCATGCCATGCCGCCCAAATAAATATGGAACCTTTGCTGTCAAAATGATATAAAATGAGGCATTCATTTGGATTTACTGCAGTTAACTAAAACTGAATGACCTTATTGAAGCATAAAAGATCTTAAGGGACCAAATCAAGATAGCTGTTGAGATATTATCATGAGCGGGGGAATCCCATGTACATAGATTCAAAATAAGGAGCTTGTCAGTTACATTTGATTTGCATAGAAATATTTTCATGTAGAGGGCAGTGAATCGTTGGAATTCTCCAGCCAAGAGAATTGCAGCAATTTGAAATTACTTAAAGTGGAGGTTGATACATTTTTGAAAGATTAGGGCACGTTAATTAACAGAGAAAATTGAGGATTTAATCAGGAAAAAGAAGGAAGCGTAAGTCAGGTATAATAATTTGTTATCGTGAGTCCTTTGATGTTTGTTGAGGATATTACAGAGCTTAGGAAAGTAGTGAGGAGGGGTAAAACAGGACAATAAAACACTCTTCTCTTGACTTAGCCCTGGCTAACAGAATTAAAGAGAGGTTATTTATGCCCCTGTCATACTTAGGAGACCTAAACTGCAACCTCTGGTGACCTTGCCCACCAACCAAAAAAAAATCAAGGTCGAGGTGACCTGCAACCTCGAACCACCTCCCGTGCATATGTTGAAAACCTTCCTCGACTATGAAGAAAACTGGCTTTGACTAGACCTGTGACTAAAAAATTATCGATTTTTAAAACGGCAACCTATTTTTAGTCGAGGCCAGTTTTAATCATGATGTAAAAATAGCAGCAACCTAGATGAAGCCTCGACCATGCAGAAACCACTTTCGACCATTAAGGAGAGTGACCAAAACCTCCAGTGACATGGAAACCTTGGGTGGTGGGCAAGGTCACCAGAGGTTGCTGTTTAGGTCTCCTAAGTGGGACAGGGGCTTTACAAACCTCTTATAAATATATTAGAACCAAGAAGGTAGCTAAAGAAATAGTAGGTCTCCTCAAGTATCAAAAGGGAAGTCTTTGTGTGGAGCCAGGAGATATATGCAGTATCCTGAATGAATACTTTGCATCAGTATTTACCAAGGAGAAGGATGGAGAGTTAAAGGGTGTTTCCTCTGAGTGTCTGGAACATATGTATATCCGGAAAGGAGAAGTGTTAGAAATATTAAGGTATGGCGGGCGAATAAGCAAGCCACGCCTGGGGAAACAAAGAGATTTTTATTGCTGAAGTAAAGAGAACAACACACACGCGACTGGGGGAGGTTTGACCCGGGGCTCAATACTTATACCAGGGCACACCCCTAAACCTCATGACAACTCCTTCCCGCCATTACCCAGTCACTTGACACTACCCCCCAATTGCCGAGGGTTCGCGTAGGAAGTGGCCTAACCACCGGGTGGCGCCACAAAGGCACAATAAGGTAGACTAATCCCCAAGGCCTCATGCAATCTATCACATCATGCCATGGATGTAAGTGAGAAGATTGCTAGGATTTTTTACATCATCTTTAGCCACAAATTGTGTATTGGAAGACTCGGGGATAGTTAACGTTGTCCCCTTATTCAAGAAAGGTGGTAGGGTAGCAGCAAACCCATTGGGGCAACAAATCACAGGGATAAGGTTTATAATCACTTGGAAGGGCATGGATTGATTACAGGGAGTCTATAAAGTTTTTTTATGCGTGGGAAATCCTGCTTCAGTTTCTTGAGGAAAGTAGAAAATTGGTGAGGCAAGGCCATCATTCCGATATGCATGGACATCAGCAAGGCTTTTGACAAGGTCCCACACAATAGACTAGGACACAGGAGATTCAAGATGCTTTAACAAACTGGACTCAAAACTAGCTTGGTGAGAGATTGGTCGTAGGAGGCAGAGAGTAGTGGAGGACTGGAAGTATCCCAGTGGTTTACTGCAGGGATCAGTGCTTGGACCTTTGTTGCTTATCATCACCAGATATAACTTGAATGAAAACGTCTGTTGAGAAATAGATCAGGTAGATGCACAAAGTCTCTTGCCCAGAGTAGGGTAATCGAGGACCAGAGGACATAGGTTCAAGGTGAAGGGGAAAAGATTTAATGAGAATCTGAGGGGCAACTTTTTTGCACAAAAGGTGGGAAGGTGTACGAAACAAGCTGACAGAGGAGGTAGTTGAGGCTGGGAACTATCCCAATGTTTAAGTAACAGTTAAACAGGTAAATGGATAGGACAAGTTTGGAGGGATATGGACCAAGCGCAGGCAGGTGGAACTAGTATAGCTGGGACATGTTGGCCGGTGTGGGCAAGTTGTATTATTCTATGACACTATGGTTGATAAGCAGCGCAGATAGTTGGCTCAGGATACAGAGGAACGTACATTAGTTGGCGACTTTGGTGGAGAGGTGGCAGGTCGAATTTAATGCTGACATGTATGAGCTAATACATTTTGGTCTGTCTCCTGCTGGTCGGACATATGCAGTAAATGGGAAGGACTTTAGAAGCATCGATGTACCTTCATAGGCAAGATATTGAGGAGTTGGGACTTCATGTTCGAGCTGTACAAGACACTGATTAGACCGATAGGGAAGAGTATCACAGTCTTTTTCCAAGGGTTAGGGAGTCCATAACTAGAAAGCGTTGGTTTAAGACGAGATTGCAAACATTTGAAGGAATCTAGGGGCAGGTTTTTACATAGAGTGTGATGATGATATATGGAACATGTTGCCAAAGGAGATGTTGGAGGCCAGTAGAATTATCATTTTTAAAAAACATTTGGGCAGATACATCGATGGGGAAGCGTAGGGGGATATGGCTGGCCCTATGGAGGTGCAAATACTGTGTGGAGAGTAAACGTGATGTATTGGCTTGAGAGGATTTGGCATCAAGGATGAATGCAGGGTAAGGTGTTCTCCCCCTTGCTTCCCCAAGCAATGGCTACTTTATAGATTGATGTGCAGGCACTTTTTCTCCATCTTTACACACTGAGGGTTGTCTGCGGCAGCTGCATGGAGAGACAGTGGAAGGAGATGCTACTTTATCGATCCAGGGCTATATAAGAATTGCCTATCTCCTTGGGCCAAGATCAGACTTTGCAGAGATTTGGAAGGTGCATGGTGGCAGTAACATGGCAACTCTCCGCGTGCTGTTCCAGAAGAGGATCTATAGCATTCATGCATGGTATGAGTTGACTGGATAACATTTCATTGTATCTCAGTACACATGACAACACATAAACCATTAAACCAGTGAACCATTGAATTGCAGGCCTGAAGGGCCTGGTTCCATGCTGTACAACAAACTCTCTCTGGCATGAGGTACCAGGTCCTGCAACTGTTCTCTTTTCCTGTCTTCTTGGGTTCCTTCATACAAAAACCAAGATGCAATGGATCCAGAAAAAAGTAAAACATTGGGAAAACCCACTTGGTCTAGAAGTATCTTCAGAGAGAAATATTTTGTGTTGATGCAAACAACATTAGTCATTAGTCATTCATAAAAAGTAATGTTGAGGAAGGAACTGCAGATGCTGGTTTAAACGAAGATTGACACAAAAAGCTGGAGTTACTCGTCCGGTTAGACAGCCTCACTGGAGAGATGGAATGGGTGATGTTTCAGGTTGAGACCCTTCTCCAGACTTTTAATAAAAAGTAATTCTTGGAATACTTGGATTTCACCTGGAAATGCCAGCAGTTTCTGGAAATTCTTGCATGTTCGTCTAAACTTGGAAGTTCTGAAGTTACTGACAGTTCCTGCTTATTAATCGATCACTGTGTAAGAAGGAACTGCAGATGCTGGTTTAAACCGAAGAGACACAAAAAGCTGAAGTAACTCAGCGGGTCAGACAGCATCTCTGGAGAGAAGGAATGGGTGACGTTTCGGGTTGAGACCATTCTAATCGATCACTGCATTCCTTTGCTGGGCTCTGCTTAGCACAGCACAAGTTTACTGCAACTTCTGGGAATCAGTTCATGGGCCCTACACCAGGCTGGATCCACAACACATTCTGTTGGGGTGGAAGATTGCAACCTTCAGGTGGTCCGCCCTGTTTCGACTAATGCAATCAACTCGACGTGCACAAACGGAAGATCAAATAGAACAAGTTGTTCCACAACTTTAGGCTGTGCACGCCACACGACAGAAGAAGATTTTAACATCCTGTTAAATCAAGATTTTCAATCGTGAGACAAATACAGTTTTATGAAAATTCTTTGATTTTACAGTAAAGTTTTAATAAATTAAAAGCATATTTAACCGTTTCAGGTGATTTTACTTGTAAAATGTTTTAAAATGATATTTAAATCCTCGAATTACTTGTTGAATATATACCTTTATAGTTTTAATTGCTTCAGGGTAACTCAGAAACATGAAAGAACTTGACAGCTTCGATGGAAGCCGGAACTGGTGACAGTCTTGTGCCACCTGTGAAATATTATCTGGGGAGTTGTGGGTAGTGCCCATGTGACTTGATTATACCATGAAGAAACATCACCAATTGGTTTCTGCAAGCTTTCGTCAAGTAAGATCATGAAAAGTGTGAAATAAGTTTAGGGTTGATTGCAGGTTGATAACTCTGCCACATTCTCCGGGCCTGCTGAATACTTCCAGCATGTTGAGTTTATACTGAACATAACTACATGTGCTTGCTCTTTGTTACATGCGTGATCTCCTCGGGCTCTCCAAATCCTTTGTGATCTTCTTCTTTTTGTGTCCATCTTGTTACAAACGTTGACCTCGCTGTCATCATCCGTCCTGAAAAAGGTGCAAGCTTCCGGCGACAATCAGTGGTAGCCATCACTTGTCGCAATAGATGATGGTGGTGGCAGAATTAGCTCAGGATACGTCCAGATTCCAGCCCCGCGACGTGGATGCCTCTGCTATTGGGGCCATCCTTTGTGATATGTACACCACACCAGTTCTAGCCTCTTGGCCAAGGTTGATTATCTTCACTCCACCATGGTTGGTCCAACCTTCAGCCTTCTCGATCCAGAACTCTCTCCAAAACTCTCCATCCCCCATTAAGATCGCCCTTAAATCTATTTCAATTTCACAACTCTTTGCCACCTGTCCTGCTTCTGGATATGGAGCTGTGTCATTATTTTAATTTTTTTTGTTCTAGACCCAGCAACGTTTTACTACATTACAGGATTGTAACATAGAAACATAGAAAATAGGTGCAGGAGGAGGCCATTCGGCCCTTCGAGCCAGCACCGCCATTCATTGTGATCATGGCTGATCGTCCCCAATCAATAACCCGTGCCTGCCTTCTCCCTGTATCCCTTGATTCCGCTAGCCCTAGAGCTCTATCTAACTCTCTCACAGTATCAATATTTGCTTCAGTCATAAAGCTAAATAAAGGACAAACAGATTTTTTTCACTGAGGAAAGATAAGATTCTTCCCCTTAATCAAAAGTGCCAAAGCTCAACACTTTGTGTTTGAATCTTGGGAGTTTTGATTTATGCTTTAAGGTCTGTGGGAGGTAGAGCAAACCAATTGTGGGTGCATCACCCCTTGATTCTGAGCACACGTGACCCTCACTCCAGTGTTGGCACCAAAATAGAAATACCCACAAGTCACGTCAACTGCCTGAGAGAGGAAGTAGAGAGGAAGCAATTGCCAGCATATTATAAGATAAGTTCTGTTCACTCCAAACTATTTTCTTTGTCTATGGAGACAGCAGTCTCAACAGGGTAGCACAGTAGTGCAGCGGTAGAGTTGCTGCCTTACAGCTCCAGAGACCCGGGTTCGATCCTGACTACAGACCCGGGTTCGATCCTGACTACAGCTGTCTGTGCAGAGTTTGTATGCACTCCCCCTGACCTGCATGGGTTTTCTCCGGGTGCTCCTGTTTCCTCCCACACTCCAAACATGTACCGGTTTGTAGGTTAATTGGCTTGGTATAATTGTAAATTGTCCCTAGTATGTGTAAGATAGTGTTAGTGTATGGGGTGATCACTGGTCGACACAGACCCGGTGGGACAAAGAGCCTGTTTCCACGCTGTATCTTTAAACTAAACTAAACTATATTTATGACCAATAACGATGACTCAACCATACTAGAAGACATCAACTCACTCATAGACATGAGATTGGGCATGGATGTGACTTTTAGACAATAGATATTAGACAACAGGTGCAGGAGTAGGCCATTTGGCCCATCAAGCCAGCACCGCCATTCAATGTGATCATGGCTGATCATCCCCAATCAGTGCCCCGTTGCATGCACTGCGGACCATCTCCGCAGAGGCACAGATGTGGTACTGGCTGTGGCAAAGCGATGGCAGAACGTCATCTGACACACGAGCGGACAAACGAAGTACCCCGTTCCTGCCTTCTCCCCACATCCCCAGACTCCGCTATCTTTACGAGCCCTATCTAGCTCTCTCTTGAAAGTATCCAGATAACCGACCTCCACCGCCCTCTGAGGCAGATCTTTGTAGGTCCTGGTTCAGTTCCATTGCATGTCATCCAGGCTCTTCTGAAGGAGTGGTGCACTGCGGAAGGATTCCCTTTCAGCTGGGACACTAAAATAAACCTGCTTTCTCCATCAGATAAATATTGAAGATCCCATGGCCGCCATTTCAAAACAGAACAGTGCAGAGCCCCGGGATAATTATTTTTTGCTGAGTCATCATTATTCAATATAGTTGTCTGGCTGTTCTCACGGAACCTGGTGAACTGCCAATTGATCTTCATATTTCCTACATTAAAAGAGTGAGTGAAATTCAGAAGCATTTCCTTGGCTGTGAAGTGCTTGTGAGTCCTGAGGTTCAAATGTGAGTCCAAATGTTGAACTATCCACAAACGCAATTACATGTCCTGACACGTTAATGTGGTGATGCATCAGACGACACCTCAAATCCTATCACCTCCAAAGTTCAAAATGGTAATGCTCTTTAATATGAGTCCTATGAATAACTCTAATACTATCACCTCATGCCCTAATTTGTTAATGCTACTTTTATCCCGATTCATTAATACTGTAAACTATATTACATTCACATTTTAATGGTATCAATAAAATGTGAAAGAAAATTCAGAACAGATCACAAAATGCTGGAGTAACTCAGCAGGACAGGCAGCATCTCTGGAGAGAAGGAATGGGTGACGTTTCGGGTCGAGACCTTTCTCAGTCTGAAGACCTCTCGACATAAAATGTCACCTATTCCTTCTCTCCGGAGATACTGCCCGTTCCAGCAAGTTACTCCAGCATTTTGTGTCTATCCACATTATATACTTACCTCTACGCTATTTATTTGTACTCACCACAAGATCTGCTGTAGGCATCACCCTCCAGCAGATGGCAGCCTGGGAGCACTTTTATCCTCCAGCTCCACCAGACACCGAGCACCAATTCACTGAAAACTTCATATTAAGTTTTCAAACTCTGGACAAAATCTAAAAGTGAAGCCTTAACATCTTCAGTGCCACAACCGGTCTGAACCACAGTAACTCTCAGAGTTATGAAGCTGTGAAATCTCTCTGGAGGCTAGAGCACAAAATACAGACAGGTCTCAGTGCATGTGTACTGAAAGAATTTCATTTCCCCTCTCTGGGAAAGAACCCACAACACCGGTAGTGATCACACAGCTAATCATGGGAACCTGCTGTGGGCAAATTGCTCTTGTTATTTGTGCATTACAAGGAGCTGGGTGTCAACAAATAATTTATTGACCCCTCGAGGTAATGATAGATATTGAATCCAAGCCAGATCCTTTTGCAACATCTAATACATAGAGCTAGTTGCATTTCTAACTTTGCTTTCCCTAATCTTCAAGCCACAAATGTTATACTTCACAAAGATTCCCTCCGATATCCGGGCTGAGATCTTGAACATCCATCTGAGAAGGCAGAGTATTGTTTTAAGCTGTCAAACTGTCACTGTATGTCATGTTGTTACTTGTGGGCGGAGCTCCAAGGCAAATTCCTTGTATGTGAATAGCTTGGCCAATAAACTTACTTACTTACTTAACGTTGAGGACCCCATCTGTTGAATCAATATATAGGAAGGAACTGCAGATGCTGTTTTACTCCGAAGATAGACACAAAATGCTGGAGTAACTCAGCGGGAGAGGCAGCATCTCTGGAGAGATTGAACGGGAGTGGATCCTTCTTCAACCCAAAACATCACCCATTCCTTCTCTCCAGAGATGCTTCCTGTCCATATAACCATATAACCATATAACAATTACAGCACGGAAACAGGCCCTCTCGCCCTTCCAGTCCGTGCCGACCATTTGTTTTCCCCTAGTCCCATCTACCTGCACTCAGACCATACCCCTCCATTCCCTTCACGTCCATATACCTATCCACTTTACTCTTAAATGTTAAAATCGATCCTGCCTCCACCACTTCTGCTGGAAGCTGATTCCACACAGCCACCACCCTCTGAGTAAAGAAGTTCCCCCTCACGTTACCCCGAAACCTCTGTCCCTTAATTCTCATGTCATGCGCTCTTGTTTGAATCTTCCCTACCCTCAATGGGAAAAACGTATCCACGTCAACTCTGTCTATCCCTTTCATCATTTTAAAGACCTCAATCAAGTCCCCCCTTAACCTTCTGCGCTCCAAAGAATAAAGACCTAACTTGTTCAACCTTTCTCTGTAACATAGTTGCTGGAACCCTGGCAGTAAATCTCCTCTGTACTCTCTCTATTTTGTTGACATCCTTCCTATAACTAGGCGACCAAAATTGTACACCATACTCCAGAATTGGTCTTACCAATGCCTTGTACAATTAATTCCCTACTCCTATATTCAATGGATTTATAAAGGCCAGACACCAAAGGCTTTCTTTACCACCCTATCTACATGCGATTCCACCTTCAGGGTACTATGCACAGTTATTCCTAGATCCCTCTGTTCCACAGCATTCCTCAATTCCCTACCATTTACCATGTACTTCCTATTTTGATTTGTCCTGCCAAGATGTAGCACTTCACACTTATCAGCATTAAACTCCATCTGCCTTCTTTCAGCCCACTTTTCCAAATGGCCCAAATCTCTCTGTAGACTTTGAAAATCTACTTCATTATCCACAACACCACCTATCTTAGTATCAGCTGCATACTTACTTATCCAATTTTCCACCCTATCATCCAGATCATTGATGTACATGACAAACAACAGTGGACCCAACACAGATCCCTGAGGCACCCCACTGGTCACCGGCTTCCAACCTGACAAACAGCCATCCACCATTACTCTCTGACATCTCTCCATCAGGTTGAATCCATCTTGCTACTCCGCCATTAACACCCAAAGATTGAACCTTCTTAACCAACCTCCATGGGGAACCTTGTCAAAGGCCTTACTGAAATCCATATAGACAACATCCACTGCTTACCCTCATCAATTTCCCTAGTTACCACTTCAAAAAATTCAAGAAGGTTTGTCAAACATGACCTTCCAGGCACAAATCCATGTTGACTGTTCCTGAGACCCTGTTTATCCAGATGCTTATATATATCATCTCTAAGTATCCTTTCCATTAATTTGCCCACCACTGACGTCAAACTAATAGGTCTATAATTGCTAGGTTTATTCTTTGAACCCTTTTTAAACAATGGAACAAGATGCGCAGTACGCCAATCCTCCGCACTATTCCCTTTCTAATGACATTTGAAATATTTCTGTCATAGCTCCTGCTATTTCTACACTAACTTCCCTCAATGTCCTACCTGTCAGGACCTGGAGACTTATCCACTTTTATATTTTTCAAAAGTGTCAGTACTTCCTCCTCTTTGGGTGAATACCGAAGAAAAGAAATTGTTCAATATCTCCCCCATCTCTTTTGGCTCTGCAGATAGCTGTCCATTCTGGTTCTCTAATGGTCCAATTTTATCCCTCGTTATCCTTTTGCTATTAACATAGCTGTAGAAACCCTTTGGGTTTACTTTCACCTTTCCAAAGCAACCTCATATCTTCTTTTAGCCTTCCTAATTTCTTTCTTAAGATTCTTTTTACATTCTTTATACTCCTCTAGCACCTCATTTACTCCATGCCTCCTATAATTATTGTAGATATCTCTCTTTTTCGAAACAAGTGTCCAATTTCCCTTGAAAACCATGGCTCTTTCCAATTTTTACTATTTCCTTTCAACCTAACAGGGACATAAAGATTCTGTACTCTTACAATTTCCCCTTTAAATGTCCTCCATTTCTCTTCTACATCCTTCCCATGAAACAAAGTGTCCCAATTCACTCCTTTAAAATCCTTACGCATTCCCTCAAAGTTAGCCTTTCGCCAATCAAAAATCTCTACTCTAGGTCCAGTTCTGACTCTCTCCATAATTATATTGAAACTAATGTATTGTGATCACTGGTCCCGAAGTGCTCACCAACGCATACCTCCGTCACCTGACTTGCCTCATTTCCTAACAGAGGTCGCACTGCCCCTTCTCTGGTCGATACCTCTATGTACTGCTGCAAAAAACTATCCTGCACACATTTTACAAACTCCAAACCATCCAGCCCATTTACAGAATGTGTTTCCCAATCTATTTTTGGAAAATTGAAATCTCCCACAATCACTACCTTGTGCTTACTACTAGTATCTGCTATCTCCTTACATATTTGCTCTTCCAATTCACGCTCCCATTTGGCGGTCTATAATACACCCCTAAAAGTGTTGCTACACGTTCCCACTTCTCAGTTCCACCCAAATAGCCTCCCTAGACGAGCCCTCTAATCTATCCTGCCAAAGCACTGCTGTTAGATCTTCTCTGACAAGCAATTCAACACCTCCCCCTAACACCTGTCCCGCTGAGTTGCTTGAGCATTTTGTGTCTACCCTTTGAATCAACCCTGACTCGCTATCACGTTGTGAGTAAAATGTGAGTAAAGCTTACCTCTACAAAGCAAACAGAGTTAACAGTCATGTGAATACTAGATGTTGCAGTACTTATTAATCTACACTAGAACAAATCAGTGCGGGCCTCAAATGTCACAAAGCGCACTTTACAATACAAACTAAATTCATGGAGTTTAGAAGGATGAGGGGGATCTTATAGAAACAAATAGAAATAAGATTATAATAGGACTGGACAAGCTAGATGCAGGAAAAATGTTCCCAATTTTGCGCGAGTCCAGAACCAGGGACCACAGTCCAAGAATAAAGGGGAGGCCATTTAAAACTGAGATGAGAAAAAGCTTTTTCACCCAGAAAGATGTGAATTTGTGGAATTCTCTGCCACAGAAGGCAGTAGAGGCCAATTCACTGGATGAATTTAAAAGAGAGTTAGATGTCAAAGGATAATCTAAGGGATATGGGGAGAAGGCAAGCACAGGTTACTAATTGTGGATGATCAGCCATGATTGCAATGAATGGTGGTGCTGGCTCGAAGGGCCAAATGGCCTCCTCCTGCACCTATTCTCTATGTTTCTATGAACATTCGCCTTTATCAATGCTGTGACAATGTTTGCCTCTTCCTCTTGTAGACTAAAGGGCCTGTCCCACTTGGCCGTCATTCGCTCGTAAATTACACTACATCATTGACGCGTCACGAGGCAGGCGACGTGACACGCACGTGATGCGTGCATGGTGCGCATTACGCACGCATGGTGCGTGATGACATAGGCAGTGACGCGCAGCTGCTCGTGGCGTCGCAGGATTTTGCGATGTACAAATTCTTTGCGCGCCATCTGCGTGACGGCAAGCGGGACAGGCCCTTAAGCAGCATTGCAGAGACACCGACTGGGGTCTGAACTCCAAAATGGGGCTCAGGCCTGAATTTAGTACTTCTAGTCAGCTGGCAGAGCATTACTGTGTAGGCTGGGGTGAACAATGGTGTTTCGTCTTAGATAGACACAAAAGCTGGAGTAACAGTCGGACCTCTTTCTCAGCTTCCCTAGAAAGGAGATTCAGTATTTAGCTGCAAAAGGTCATGGAATCATACAGCACATGAGACCATTCTGCTTACTGTTTTCTCTGAGAAAAATATCCAACTAGACACACTTTTCGTCACCTTCCCCTTAGCCTTGAAAATGTTCCTCCATCGCATACTTATCCAATTCCCTAGGATCAGCCTTTTGCTCTGAACAATTTTGGATGCAAAACAATGCAAATGTTACCACTATGCAAAGCTAAAAATGTTCATGTTATCCTCCCTGTTCCTTTTACCAGTTACATTAGGACTGTGTTCTCGGCAGCCAGGTCCCTCTGCCTTGGAAATTATTTCTCCTCAATTTCTCATTCAGGATTGTCAGCAACTGGGATACATCTCCATTTAACTTCCTTAATGGATTGTGATCCTGATAAACCATAACCAGACTAATTAGTTTATTAGGGCAGAGTACAGATTGCTGCAGGCATAAATAACTGCAGATGATGGTCTACAAAATAAGACACAAAGTGCTGGAGTAACTCAGCGGGTCAGACAGCATCTCTGTAGAACAGGGATAGGTGACGTTTTGGCCTTGGACCCTTCTTCAGACTGATTGTGGTGGGAAGGTGGGGGGGGGGGAGAAACCTGGAAAAGAGAAAAAAATAGTAAGAAATATGGTAGAGACAGGGATGAGGATATTAGGAATATGGTAGGGAAAGGGATGAAGTCCTGTGAAATGAATATAGGAAGAAGGTTAAAAAGCAGGACCACCGAGGGTAGTGATCTCAGGAATAGTCCTGATGCCACGGGCTAGTGAGGTTGTCAAATAAGAAGATAAGAGATGAATGTGTGGCTCAGGTGTTGGAGCAGGGGACAGGGATTCAGATTTTCTTAGACCATTGGGATCTCCTCTGGGGCAGAGGTGACATGTACAAGAGCGATGGGTTGCATCTGAAAAGGAGGGGAACCAATACTCTGACAGAAAGATTCACCAGTGCTACTCGGGAGGGTTAAACTAGAAAAGCAGTGGGGTGAGAAGCCGAATAGAAGGTCAGAAATTGGAAGGAGTGATAGGAATGTGGAGGTTATGAACAGGAGGCCTCAAACCAAGGGCAGGTAAGGAGAGGTGAAGGAATAAGATGAAGCTAATGGGCTGAAGTGTGATATTTCGATGTATGGAGCATTGGAGAGAAAGCAGATGAACTTAGAGCCTGGATCAGAGCTCTGGACTACGAGGGGGATACTGTGGAGACACATGTGAGGGCCTCGTTCCCTAAAGAATGAGGACGTCTCGGATATCCTGGTACTGAACACCTCATCTTGGGCGCATATGTAGCGTAGATGGAGGAATTGAGAGTAGGGGATAGTCTTTGCAGGAGGCAGGGTGGGACGAAGTGTAGTTGAGATAGCTGTGGGAGTCAGAGGGTTTGTGAGTTGTCCAGATGTTGTCCAGGTGTTTTATGATTGTTTTGAATTGGGAGAAGGCTAGACCTTGCGGGAAGGTGCTAAATTGGAGTGAGACTAATGTTATTAGGCAGGAGCAGGGGAGGGTAGACTGGGAGCAATGATAGTGCCAGATGTCCACATCTGAGATGTGAGACTGGTTTAAAGGCCTGTTGATTAAAGTTCAGTGCCGCCATGTTCCAGCAAGGAGGAGGAATAAGGATGGCAAAGTAAGGGATCCTGGATAACCAAAGAGGTTGTAAATGTGGTCAAAAAGGAAAAGAAAGCACATGCAAGGCTTGAGAGGATGGAACAGACAAGGCCCTGAAGAATATAAAGAAAGGAGGGAAGAACTGATGGGTTTATTAGAAGGGCCAAAGGGGCCCACAAGGGGCAATACCAAATCAGATTAAAGAAAATCCCAAAGTTTTTTATTCCTACTTTAAAAACAAGAGGGTAACCAAGAAGAAGGTGGGACTACTCGGGAATTTGTGTCTGGAGTCTGGAGATGTAGGCTAGGTACGAAACGCGTTTTATATCTAGTTTCACCAAGGAGAAGGACTTGGAGGACAATGCGGAGAATACTAATATGCAAGGGCAGTTTGGGATTAAGATGGAGGAGGTATTGGAGCTCTTGAAGAGCATTAAGGTGGATAGACCCCCCACGAGCTGATGGGATTGATCCCAGTTGTTGAGAGAGGAGATTGCAGGAGCCTTGACGGAAATCGTTGCAGCTTTACTCACAACAGGCAAGGTCCCGATGGACAGGAGAGTAGCTAATGTTGTCCCTTTTTTTAAGAAGGGAAGTGTAGAGAATCCAGGGAATTATAGGATGGTGAGTCTGACATCAGTGGTGGGGAAACTATTGGAGAGGATTCTTTGGGAGAGGATTTACTCCCATTTGTAAGAGAATGGGTTATAACTTCATAAGTTCATCAGTGATAGGAGCAGAGGAAGGCCATTCGGCCCTTCGAGTCTACTCTTCCATTCAATCATGGCTGATCTATCTTTCCCTCTTAACCCCATTCTCCTGCCTTTTGCCCATAATCCCTGACACCCGTACTAATCAAATGATTAGTTAATTAGGGACAATCAGCATAGCTTTCTACATGAAAAAAGCTGGAGTAACTCAGCGGGACAGGCAGCATCTCTGGAGAGAAGGAATGGGTGACATTTTGGGTCGAGACCCTTCTTCAGACCCTTCTGCTGCCTGTCTCGCTAAGTTACTCCAGTTTGTTGTGTCTATCTTCGGTTTAAACCAGCATCTGCGGTTCCTTCCTACACATAGCTTTGTACACAACAGGTCGTGCCTTACTAACTCAACTGATTGCTTTGAGGTGACGAAGGTGATGAATGAGGGTAAAACGGGAGATGTTGTCTGCATGGATTTGAATGGGCATTTAATAAAGTCCCCAAAGTGGGCTTATCCAGAAGATTAAGATGTACTTGGTCGTATGAATTGGGAACTGGCTGACTGATTGAACAAGGAGGGTTGCGGTGGAAAACATAATATGTTGTTTGTGATATATATAAATAACTCAAATGTAAACGTAGGCGGGTTGGTTAAATAAAGAAGATTGTCAAAGTATACAGCAGGAAAAAGATTGGCTACAGAAATGGCAGATGGAATTTAATCCAAGCAAATGTAAGATGTTGTACTTTGGGAGGTCAAATGTAAATGCAACTATACAATTAATGGCATAACCCATAGCAGCATTAATATACAGAGGAATCTTGGGGTCCAAGTTCATTGCTCCTTAAAAGTGGAAACACACGCAGATGGAGAGGTAGAGAAGGCTTGCTTTCATAGGTTGGGGCATTGAGTATAAGAGCCAGGAAATCTTGATGCGGCTTTATAGAACTTTGGTTAGGCCACATTTGGAGAATTGCGCATAGATCTGTTCACCCTGTTACAGGAAGGATGTGGAGTCTTTGGAAAGGGTGCAGAGGGGCCTTACCAGAATGCTGCCTGGATTAGGAGGTATTAGCTGCAGGGAGAGGTTAGACGCACTTGGATTGTTTTCACTGGAATGCAGGAGATGCTGGGGAGAGATAGGACAGACAGTAAGAACTTGTCCTCCCAGGTTGGAAAATTCAAATAATAAAGGGTGGGGCTTTACGTTGAGAGGAGCAAATGTTAAAGATGTTTTTTTTGCATAGACGGTGGTAAGTGTCTCGCATGTGCTGCTGGGGTTGATGGTAGAGGCAGATATGATGCTGGCACAGGTGAGGCTTTTGTACAGGCATGTGGGTATGTAGGGATTGGAGGGATGCGGATTATTTGCAGGTAGACAATAGTTGTCCTTAGCATCATGTTCGGTACAGACAGTGTCATGTGTTCTATGAGAGGTGGGGCCAGGACAAAGCCAGGCAAGTGAGGAGGTCGAGAAAGACACAAAGAGTGGGAGTAACTCAACGGGTCAGGCAGCATCTCTGGAGAAAAGGAATAGGTGACGTTTCGCGTTAAGAGTGAAGTGATGCCATTAAGTTACTCCAGGTTTCTGTGTCTATCGTTGGTTTAATCCAGCATCTGCAGTTCCTTCCTACACAAGCGATAGGTGGATATAGGTGATGGGTGTTCTTGATAGAAGGATGGTTGGACAGGCCAGAGATGAAGAGATGAAAAGTGAGATAAGGAAAGAAGAGATGCGATTTGTGAATCCAGAGGAAGAAATATAATAATAATAATAGTAATACATTTTATTTAATGGCGCCTTTCAAGACACTCAAGGTCACCTTACATCACATAATAACAGTAATGTACAATAAGCAACAGAGCACCAGTAATTAATTATTATAAGGGTAAGAGGAAAAATGGGAGGGGACAGGTGGGGGGGGGGGGGGGGTGGGAAAAAATGTGTGTGAACCCAGGTTGAGCACAGGAATGGAAGAGGGGACAGTTGGGGGGGGTTGTTACTAGGTTAGTTACCTGAAATGGAGGATATTTAATGTTCGTACCGTTAGGTTGTCAGCTACACAAGTGGAATATGAGGTGTTGTCCCTCCAGTTTGTGGGTTTGTGGGTGGCCTCACTCTGGCAATGGAAGAGGCCCAGGATAGAAAGGTCAGTGTGGGAATGAGAAGGGGAGTTAACGTGGTAACCAACTTAGAGATCCAGCAGGCCCTGGTGGTCCGAGCACAGGCTTTAGTCGAAACTATCGCCTAGTCTGCCCTTGGTCTTGTTGATGTAAAAGAGGCCACATCAGGAATACCGAATAAAGTAGCTGAGGTCAGAGGAGGAGCATTGCTAAGAGGAAGAACTGCTAAGTGCCCTGGATGGAGGTGAGGGATGAGGTATAGAGACAAGTGTTGCATCTCCTGTGGTTGCAGGGGAAAGTACCTGGGGAAAGGGGAGGTAGGGTGGGAAGGGATGAGTGAGCCAGAGGTAGTGATCTTTATAGAAGGTGGAAAGGGGCGGAGATGGGAAGATGTGACTGGTGGTTGCGATCACCATCACATTGGAGGTGATAGGAATGTCGGAGGATGCCGTGTTGGATGCGGAGGCTGCTGGGGTGAATGGTAAGGATCAGGGGAACTCTCCGTGATACATCTTGGAGAAGAGGGAGCGGGAGCAGAACTATGGGATGCAGAGGAGACATGGATGAAGTAGGCATCAATGACAGCAGGGAGGAGGGTGAGGGGGACCATGTTACAGAGAGAAAGAGGGCATCTCGGATCTCCTAGAATGGAGAGCCTCGTGATAGGAGGGAGGAGGTGTATCCCATGTAACTGTGAGAACCAGTGGGTTTTTAGTCGATGTCTATCGATAGTCTACCCCCTGTGATGGACTTTGTCCAGCCATCTACTGATCCAAACCACCACTTGGAAGTAGGCCCCCTTCAGTCATGACTGACCATGGGTGATGCATCTTGGTTTGCAGGTGAAGTGTGGTCAGCTGCAAGCCTGGGCGATGTCATATAGAGGACAGGCTGTTGCCCATGCAGCACGTCCCACCTCTCCACGTCGCTGATCCATCCAAAGGAACAGCAGGGCCGTCACAGTTTGGCACCAGCGCCATCGCAGGAGCTGCCAGAGCGAGGTTGTAGACAACAACGAACTGCCTTAGGGGCTCCGACTCCGGATTCTCTTGAGGGGATGGAATCAGACAAGGCCCTGAAGAATATAAAGAAAGGAGGAAAGAACTCATGGGTTTATTAGAAGGGCCAAAGGGGCCCATAAGGGGCAATACCAAATCAGATTAAAGAAATCCCAAAGATTTTTATTCCTACTTTAAAAACAAGAGGGTAACCAAGAAGAAGGTAGGACTACTCGGGAATTTGTGTCTGGAGTCTGGAGATGTAGGCTAGGTACGAAACGCGTTTTATATCTAGTTTCACCAAGGAGAAGGACTTGGAGGACAATGCAGAGAATACTAATATGCAAGGGCAGTTTGGGATTAAGATGGAGGAGGTATTGGAGCTCTTGAAGAGCATTAAGGTGGATAGACCCCCCACGAGCTGATGGGGTTGATCCCAGTTGTTGAGAGAGGAGATTGCAGGAGCCTTGACGGAAATCGTTGCAGCTTTACTCACAACAGGCAAGGTCCCGATGGACAGGAGAGTAGCTAATGTTGTCCCTTTATTTAAGAAGAGAAGTGTAGAGAATCCAGGGAATTATAGGATGGTGAGCCTGACATCAGTGGTGGGGAAACTATTGGAGAGGATTCTTTGGGAGAGGATTTACTCCCATTTGGAAGAGAATGGGTTATTATTTTTTCACACAGAGAGTGGTGAGTCTCTGGAACTCTCTGCCACAGAGGGTAGTTGAGGCCAGTTTTCATTGGCTATATTTAAGAGTGAGTTGGATGTGGCCCTTGTGGCTAAGGGGATCGGAGGGTATGGAGAGAAGGCAGGTACGGGATACTGAGTTGGATGATCAGCCATGATCATATTGAATGGCGGTGCAGGCTCGAAGGGCTGAATGGCCTACTCCTGCACCTATTTTCTATGTTTCTATGTTTCTATGTAACTTCATAAGTTCATAAGTGATAGGAGCAGAGGAAGGCCATTCGGCCCTTCGAGTCTACTCTTCCATTCAATCATGGCTGATCTATCTTTCCCTCTTAACCCCATTCTCCTGCCTTTTGCCGATAATCCCTGACTCCCGTACTAATCAAATGATTAGTTAATTAGGGACAATCAGCATAGCTTTCTACATGAAAAAAGCTGGAGTAACTCAGCGGGACAGGCAGCATCTCTGGAGAGAAGGGTGACATTTCGGGTCGAGACCCTTCTTCAGACCCTTCTGCTGCCTGTCTCGCTGAGTTACTCCAGTTTGTTGTGTCTATCTTCGGTTTAAACCAGCATCTGCGGTTCCTTCCTACACATAGCTTTGTACACAACAGGTCGTGCCTTACTAACTCAACTGATTGCTTTGAGGTGACGAAGGTGATGAATGAGGGTAAAACGGGAGATGTTGTCTGCATGGATTTGAATGGGCATTTAATAAAGTCCCCAAAGTAGGCTTATCCAGAAGATTAAGATGTATTTGGTCGTATGAATTGGGAACTGGCTTACTGATTGAACAAGGAGGGTTGCGGTGAAAACATAATATGTTGTTTGTGATATATATAAATAATCAAATGTAAACGTAGGCGGGTTGGTTAGTAATAAAAGAAGATTGTCAAAGTATACAGCAGGAAAAAGATTGGCTACAGAAATGGCAGATGGAATTTAATCCAAGCAAATGTAAGTTGTTGTACTTTGGGAGGTCAAATGTAAATGCAACTATACAATTAATGGCATAACCCATAGCAGCATTAATATACAGAGGAATCTTGGGGTCCAAGTTCATTGCTCCTTAAAAGTGGAAACACACACAGATGGAGAGGTAGAGAAGGCTTGCTTTCATAGGTTGGGGCATTGAGTATAAGAGCCAGGAAATCTTGATGCGGCTTTATAGAACTTTGGTTAGGCCACATTTGGAGAATTACGCATAGATCTGTTCACCCAGTTACAGGAAGGATGTGGAGTCTTTGGAAAGGGTGCAGAGGGGCCTTACCAGAATGCTGCCTGGATTAGGAGGTATTAGCTGCAGGGAGAGGTTAGACGCACTTGGATTGTTTTCACTGGAATGCAGGAGATGCTGGGGAGAGATAGGACAGACAGTAAGAACTTGTCCTCCCAGGTTGGAAAATTCAAATAATAAAGGGTGGGGCTTTACGTTGAGAGGAGCAAATGTTAAAGATGGTTTTTTTGCATAGACGGTGGTAAGTGTCTCGCATGTGCTGCTGGGGTTGATGGTAGAGGCAGATATGATGCTGGCACAGGTGAGGCTTTTGTACAGGCATGTGGGTATGTAGGGATTGGAGGGATGCGGATTATTTGCAGGTAGACAATAGTTGTCCTTGGCATCATGTTCGGTACGGACAGTGTCCTTTGTTCTATGAGAGGTGGGGGCAGGACAAAGCCAGGTAAGTGAGGAGGTGGAGACAGACACAAAGAGTGGGAGTAACGTCACCTATTCCTTTTCTCCAGGGTCAGGCAGCATCCCTGGAGAAAAGGAATAGGTGACGTTAAGTTACTCTAGGTTTCTGTGTCTATCGTTGGTTTAATCCAGCATCTGCAGTTCCTTCCTACACAAGCGATAGGTGGATATAGGTGATGGGTGTTCTTGATAGAAGGATGGTTGGACATAGGCCAGAGATGAAGAGATGAAAAGTGAGATAAGGAAAGAAGAGATGCGATTTGTGAATCCAGAGGAAGAAATATAATAATAATAATAATACATTTTATTTAATGGCGCCTTTCAAGACACTCAAGGTCACCTTACATCACATAATATCAGTAATATACAATCAGCAACAAAGCACCAGTAATTAATTATTATAAGGGTAAGAGGAAAAATGGGAGGGGACAGGTGGGGGGGGGGGGGAGGGAAGAAATGTGTGTGAACCCAGGTTGAGCACAGGAATGGAAGAGGGGACAGTTGGGGGGGTTGTTACTAGGTTAGTTACCTGAAATGGAGGATATATAATGTTCGTACCGTTAGGTTGTCAGCTACACAAGTGGAATATGAGGTGTTGTCCCTCCAGTTTGTGGGTTTGTGGGTGGCCTCACTCTGGCAATGGAAGAGGCCCAGGATAGAAAGGTCAGTGTGGGAATGAGAAGGAGAGTTAACGTGGTAACCAACTTAGAGATCCAGCAGGCCCTGGTGGTCCGAGCACAGGCTTTAGTCGAAACTATCGCCTAGTCTGCCCTTGGTCTTGTTGATGTAAAAGAGGCCACATCAGGAATACCGAATAAAGTAGCTGAGGTCAGAGGAGGAGCATTGCTAAGAGGAAGAACTGCTAAGTGCCCTGGATGGAGGTGAGGGATGAGGTATAGAGACAAGTGTTGCATCTCCTGTGGTTGCAGGGGAAAGTACCTGGGGAAAGGGGAGGTAGGGTGGGAAGGGATGAGTGAGCCAGAGGTAGTGATCTTTATAGAAGGTGGAAAGGGGCGGAGATGGGAAGATGTGACTGGTGGTTGCGATCACCATCACATTGGAGGTGATAGGAATGTCGGAGGATGCCGTGTTAGATGCGGAGGCTGATGGGGTGAATGGTAAGGATCAGGGGAACTCTCTCCGTGATACGTCTTTGAGAAGAGGGAGCGGGAGCAGAACTATGGGACACAGAGGAGACATGGATGAAGCAGGCATCAATGACAGCAGGGAGGAGGGTGAGGGGGACCATGTTACAGAGAGAAAGAGGGCATCTCGGATCTCCTAGAATGGAGAGCCTCGTGATGGGAGGGAGGAGGTGTATCCCATGTAACTGTGAGAACCAGTGGGTTTTTAGTCGATGTCTGTCGATAGTCTACCCCCTGTGATGGACTTTGTCCAACCATCTACTGATCCAAACACCACTTGGAAGTAGGCCCCCTTCAGTCATGACTGACCATGGGTGATGCATCTTGGTTTGCAGGTGATGTGTGGTCAGCTGCAAGCCTGGGCGATGTCATATAGAGGGCAGGCTGTTGCCCATGCAGCACGTCCCACCTCTCCACGTCGCTGATCGATCCAAAGGAACAGCAGGGCCGTCACAGTTTGGCACCAGCGCCATCGCAGGAGCTGCCAGAGCGAGGTTGTAGACAACAACGAACTGCCTTAGGGGCTCCGACTCCGGATTCTCTCGAGGTTTACTCCAGGGAGCCTTTTCCATGACTGGATATGGCCACAAGGCAGTGGAGGTTTTAAATCAGTTTTCCCTCTCCTAGATGGACTGCCTTCCCAGGCTGACGAGCCCCGTCTGCCCGCGACTCATGGGGGTGGGAGCGTCTACCTTCCCGCGCAGATCTATAGCACCTGCCCACTGCCCGCCTGAACCACCACTCACCTGCCCCTCATAATTATTTGCCGGTCTTTGTCCTGCCCCTCCTCACTTCCAGCTTTCTTTCAACCCCTCCCCCCCCCCCCCCCCCCCCCCCCACCACATCAGTCTGAAGAAGGGTCCTGAACTGAACCGTTACCTATCCATGTTCTCCAGGGATGCTGCCTGCCCTGCTATGTTACTCCAGCACTCTGTGACAGATTACCGCATCTGATTACAGATTTTATTTTTTCATTTTCAGCCACCTGGGAGATAATACTAATGTACACACACGAAACACCCAAATGCTAAAATCTTGCGCAAAACACAAAGTGCTAGAGTTACCCAGCAGATCGGGCAGCATCTGTGGAAGGAATTGATTAGGCGACATTTTGGTTCGACACCCTTTTTCAGATAATATTCATTGTTTTCCAGTTTATACCTTAAATAAACGAGTGCCAATGGTTTTGGGAGATGGGACCTTGAACATTGTCATGGACCTCTTTGATCTAATTGAAATCTCCAACCCCTTTTATGTAGTTGGCACTGGTGAATGTTTTGCACGTTCACCTGTTATTTAGTTTAGAGATACAGCGTGGAAACAGGCCCATCGGTCCGCAGGGTCCGGGCCGACCAACGATCCCTGCACTTATCTGAAAAGTGTGGGGGCAATTGGTATGGATTCCACAGGTTCTGTGCTAGGACCTCTTTTCTTTGTTTTATATCTAAATTACTTGGACATAAAGTTTAGGAAGGAACTGCAGATGCTGGTTTAGATAGGCACAAAATGCTGGAGTAACTCAGCAGGACAGGCAGCCTCTAAGGAGAGAAGGAATGGGTGATGTTTTGGGTCGAGAGCCTTCTTCAGGCTGAAGGTTTCTTCCTTCTCTCCAGAGATGCTGTCTGTCCAGCATTTTGTGTCTCTCTTCGATTTGGACATAAACATTGGTTAGTAATTCTGCAGATGACACCAAGATTGCTGGGATCGCAAATTATAAGGAAGGCTGTCAAAGTATACAGCGGGATGTAGATCAGCTACGGAAACGGGTAGAGAAATGGCAGATGAAGTTTAATCCGAGCAAATGTGTGGTGTTATACTATAGGGGGTAGAATGTAAGAGGAAAATATACAATTAATGACAAGACCCTTCACAGCATTGATGTACAGAAGGATCTTGTGGTCCAAGTTCATAACTCCCTGATAGTGGCAGCACAAATACTGTAGATCGAGTGGTAAAGGAGGCATATGGCATGCTTGCCTTTATTAGTCGGGGCATTGAGTACAGTGTATACACAAAATTCTGTTTTATTCACATTTCACAAATGTGCTACCAGCTATCTGGGTGCAATGTTCTGGAATTCCTTCTGCCCTGACTTTCCACTGCTCCGTTCTCCTTTCGCTTGAGATATGCCTTTTTTAATCATGTTTTTTGATCCACTATCTCAATGTCTCCTCATTTTATTAATATTCAACCCTATGAAATGCCTTAAACTATTCATAAACAGTTTTTATCCACAAGCAGTTGCTCTAATCAACAGCCAAAAATCTGTAGCCTCCCTTGGATCTGGCATTTTGTTGGTTCACATGCTTGATCAAAGGGGTTTTATCATTAATGTTTTATTATTATTAATGTTTAGTGTTTTCTGATTCATTCGTAACTGTCACTGTATGTCATGTTGTTACTTGTGGGCAGAGCACCAAGGCAAATTCCTTGTATGTGAATACTATACTTGGCCAATAAACTTACTTACTTATACTACACCAGCGCTATATAAATGTTGTGTGTACACTTGTAGTCAATGCCCTGACTAATGAAGGCATTTTTCATATGTTACCGTCACGTTTGTTTTGAATCTTCCTTTCCAGAAGGGACTTCCGCAACAGTTTGTCCTAAAATATTGATGCTTTCTTTAGGTAGACAAAAATGCTGGAGAAACTCAGCGGGTGAGGCAGCATCTATGGAGCGAAGGAAGTTTAGGTTTGTTTACTTTAGAGATACAGCACGGAGACAGGCCCTTCGGCCCGCCGAGTCCGCACTGACCAACGATCGCCGCACATTAACACTACCCTACGCACACCAGGGTCAATTTTTACATTTATTCCAAGCCATCTAACCTACAAACCTGTACGTCTTTGTAGTGTGGAAGGTAACCAAAGTTCTTGGAGAAAGCCCACGCAGGTCACGGGATAACGTGCAAACTCCGCACAGCCAGCGCCTGTAGCCGTGATCGAACCTGGGTCTCTGGTGCTGTGAGGCATCAACTCTACCGCTACATCACTGTGCAACCCTTGCAATGCTTGCCTTCATTAGTCGGGGCATTGAGTACAAGTGTGTGGAAGTTACCAAGCAACTTTATAGCACTTTGGTTTGGCCTCATTTGGATTCCGGTGTGTAGTTCTTGTCACCCCATTACAGGAAGGATGTGGCATCTATGGGACGTTTACCAGAATGATGCCTGGATTAGTGGGTATTAGCTACAGAGGTTGGACAGAGGTTGGAGAGACTTGGATTGTTCTCTTTGGAAGTTGAGGGGAGAACCGATAGAAGTAGAATTGTGAGAGGAATAGAGAAGATAGACAGTCCAAACCTTTTTCCCCAGCATTGAAATATCAAATACTAGAGGGTAGGGCTTCAGGGTGAGTGGGGCAAAGTTTAAAGGAGATGCACAGGACAGCGTTTTTACACAGATGGTAGTGGATGCCTGGAACACACTGCTGGAGGTGGTGGTGGAGGCAGATGCAATATTGGCATGTGACAGACTTTTGGTTAAGCACGCGGATATTCATGGAATGGAGGGATACGGATTATGTGCAGGTAATAGTTGGCCTTGGCATTGTTTTCAGCACGGGCATCGTGGGCTGAACGGCCTGTTCCCATGCTGTACAGTTCTATGTTCTATAAACATGCATCTGGAGTGTCAAATATTTCCATTTAAAGTGCATGTCTCTTCCCTGAAAAGCATTAAGGAATATAATGTTCTCTAGCGTTGCAACAAGATCTCTGAATTTCTGTCCTTCTAGCTCCTCACACACACACACACACAAAATGCTGTTTTTGTTCACATTTCACAGCTGTGCTCCGTGATCTTTGGTTTCCTCCCACACTCCAAAGACGTACAGGTTTGTACGTTAATGTACAATGTAAGTGTATGTGTTAATTGACCCTAGTGTGTGTAGGATAGTGTTAATGTGTGCGGGGATCGCTGGTTGGCGCAGACTCGGTGGGCCGAAGGGCCTGTTTCCAAGTTGTATTTCTAAACTAAACTAGGGACAATTTTTACATTTATACCAAGCCAACTAACCTACAACCACGTACGTCTCTGGAGGAGATGTGTGGGAGGAAACCAAAGTTCTCGTAGAAAGCCCACGCAGGTCACGAAGGAGAGCGTACAAACTCCGTACAGACAGCACCCGTAGCCAGGATCGAACCTGGGTCTCTCGAGCGCTGCGTCTGAACAAACCTCTGTGTCTCCCCCTGTAGTCAGGCTGCAGTCAGGCCCAGTGCACAACTGGTAGTGTTGCCTCATCTGCACAGTCTGCATGAGATAGATGCCAACTCTAGATGCATGAAGCAGGTGCAGCGCCTGCTGAGCTGTGCTAGCCAATGTCAGGAAATGGTTTTTTAACCAGCTGTGTAGTCATCCTGTAGCATATTTTAAAAACACATTTCTGTTTTCTTACCATTATAAACTTAAATACTGCATTTCAAAGAAAATTTGTAGAAATGCACAATTTGTGCAAAGATAAGCATCATTTCACTATTTTGCACCCAAGTGATTAACCACATAGTTCATTTACAACTGTTTCAAGATTCAAGATTCAAGAGAGTTTATTGTCATCTGTCCCAGATAGGACAATGAAATACTTGTTTTGCTTCAGCACAACAGAATAAATAAATACAGAACAGATCAGATCAGTGTGACCATGTGCCAATGTGTTTACACCAAATCCACCATGTGCGAGAGTGGTTAGGAGGAAATGCAACTCAATTGCAACCTCCCTACAAACTTCCTGTACATTGACTGCCCTCTGCTATGCAGTGTTCAACAGTGGCATGAACCGTGCACATAACGGCTAAGACCCAGCCACACCGGCACACTGTTCATGGTCAACTTTGCTCATGAGAACACAAGTCTCGGCATGTCGCTTCTTTAGGTGTGTTCCACTCTTCAACCACTTTATGTGGATTAATAATTTAACTCCACTCCATCCGCCCACTCTGAATCCACTAACCAATCCCCAGGAAAACAAGGGATTTGAATTTACTATTATCTGAACCCTCAGCTGAATTAGTCAATGTCTTTTTTCTTCAGCGCTCAACAATCTCCCTCGTTCTTTTCAACATGCCATTGGACAATTCTGACCGTCCTCTAGAATAAACTTGGCTTTGTGGGAATAAGCATAAAAGTTAATGTGGCGATTCACCGAACACACGTTCAAACTACAATCAATAAGGAGACCTGCCAGGTTCCATGCTAAAGATTTTATTGAGGAATGCAGAGTCATGAAGCCACTGATTATCAACAGGATGGTCACACTTATCTGTTTTTACTTTAGATTAGAGATACAGCACGGAAACAGGCCATTCGGCCTGCTGAGTCGGCATCAACCAGCGATCCCCGCACACTAACATTATCCTGTACACGCTAGTGACAGCTTACAGTTGTACAACTACAAACCTGTGCGTCTTTGGAGTGTGAGAGGCGAGAGCACCTGGGGAAATCCCACGCAGTCACGGGGAGAATGTGCAAACTCCACACAGACAGCACCTGTAGTCAGGATTGAACCCGGGTCTCTGGCGCTGTAAGGCCACTGCGCCACCTTGCCACCCTGTTTGCAAAGTCATTGGCCCTTCCTCCCTTTATGTTTTTACATTTTATTTTTATTGATTTTATTGCTCAAGGTCTAGCTAAAACATGGAACAGGAACACAATTATTAACTTAGTTATCTGCTTCTGTCAAGAGCACTGATAGGAACTTCAAGGGCACGGTTTGCCTGATTGTGCAACACCAAATTTAAAGTGTCTCCTCAATTCCACCGGGTGGCGCTTCGATGGCAGCCTCGCCTTACAGTCTGTCTGTCCTTTTAATCTTTTTTTGGTTATTTTTAGTGTGTTTTAAAAGCTTGTGCTAATGTGCTCATGTTTATTTTTATGTGGGGGGTGGGTGAGGGGGGCAGTGGAAACTTTTTTTCCATTTCTCACCTTGCCGGAGATGCGATTCTTTTCCTGATCGTATCTTCGATCGCTCAGCGGCCTAACATGGTGGAGTGGAGGCCTTGCTCGGGACAGACTTTGAGCCCCACCGCAGGGACGTGGACTTGCCATCGGAGCTGATCCTTTGCTCAGGATTGACGCTCCAACGCTCCTGCGGACTTTAACATCAAGGAACTCACACTCGGATTGAGACCGACATCAGGAAGCTCCAAAAGCCGCACGACATTCGACAATCCCCGACCCGAGGTAGATCGCCCGGTGCGGGGGAGCTGAGATTTACCCCCCCCCCGATGCAGGAGTTTGATCGCCCCGACGAGGAGGCCCGCCGCTGGCTACGGGAGTAAGATCATCCACTGAACGGAAGGTCAGAGGCCCCCGACCGCTGGAGGACAAAGAAGGGAGAGATTGAATTTGTTTTTTTGCCTTCCATCACAGTGAGGAATGTGGAGGAGTCACTGTGGTGGATGTTCATGATAAATGTATTTTGTGCGCTCTGTGGCTTTTTATTGGTATGACTGTGTGATAAATCAAATTCCTCGTATGTTGCAATACATACTTGGCAAATAAAATATGATTATGATTTTATCATGACACTCCCAGAAATGCCTGGGAATAGTTTTACTGTTTTAAAGGCTGTTTGTTCCCGCAGATGCTGGTTTAAACTGAAGATAGACACAAAGAGCTGGGGTATCTCAGTGGGACAGACAGCATCTCAGGAGAAAAAGAATAGGTGACGTTTCAGATCAAGACCCTTTGTCAGACTGAGAAGGAAATGGGATAAAAGAGATATGATGGCGATATAGAGAGATGTAAGAACAAATAAATGAAAGATATGCAAAAAAGTATCAATGATAAAGGAAACAGGCCATTGTTTGCTGTGGGCTAGGTGAAAACAAGTCACAGACAATGAGACTCAGCAAGGTGACTTTGAACCGAGTACAACGACTTGGGTGGAGGAGGGACAGAGAGAGAGGGGATGCAAGGATTACTTGAAGTTAGAGAAATCAATGTTCATGCCGCTGGGGTGTAAGCTGCCCAAGCAAAATATGAGGTGCTGTTCCTCCAATTAGCGTTTATCGCCACAAATCTTTCTGTATATGCCATTGGCCAATTCTGACCTAGCTGTATAATCAACATGCATTTGTGTAGAAAAGGACGCAAGTTAATATGCAAGTTAATCTCCCTCTCCCTCAGCCCTCGGGCCCTGGCATTCCCTCTCTCTCTATCTCCCTCCCCCACCCCAGTCGCACTAGCTTCTCATTTTCACACCACAAACAGCTTACAATGGCTTGTTCCCTTTATCATCGATACTTTTTTGCATATCTTTCATTCATTGTGCTTTATCTCTCCACATCACTGTCTATATCTCTCGTTTCCCTGATCCCTGACCAGTCTGAAGAAGGGTCTCGACCCGAAACGTCGCCTATCTTCTTCGCTCCTTAGATGCTGCTGCACCCGCTGAGTTTCTCCAGCCTTTTGTGTACCCTTAATATGGAGGTTGATGGGTTCCTGGTGAATGCAAATCTATTGTTCAAAGTACCAATCAATAAAGTCACTTGTCATCCACATAAATAGTTTAAAGAGGAAAGCAGAGTCATGAAGCAGCTGATTAGAGACAGAATGATCTCGTTTCATCCATCTGTTTAGAGTAATTTCCCCACCTTCTCATTGTCCTTTATGGTTTAATGACCTACTAAATGTGAAACGTTTACATGTAGTCGTATAGTAACATCTTCTATCAAGATCACAGGTGGATACTTCAAGGGCACACTATGCTTGAATTGGCAGCAACTCGTTTGAAAGGGTCAAAAGGACATTTCTCATAGCATGGTTGTCCAATAAATGCAAATAACTAGCACTTCCCCAAATGCTTCCAGTTGGCACAAAACATACCCCTCCCACCACCTGCAAATGGCAGAGAACACGCCAATGAATAATATTCTTTATATTCAAAATATCTTCTTTATATCTTTATATCTTCAAAAGATATTCAACTCACTGATGAAAATGGAGAGTCAGACAATAAAGAATCAAGCAGAACAGGACAAAATGGAGAGCAACGGGGAAATCATAGTTAGCTATTTGAGATTGAATAGTCATTGAAAATTAAGGAGTAATTAATGAGTGATTTGGAGAATGAAATGGAAAAATAAGTAAAAAGAGACTGGTATCTGTGGAAGGAACTGCGGATGCTGGTTGTACACTGAAGATAGACACAAAATGCAGGACAGGCAGCATCTCTGGCGGGAAGGAATGGATGACAAGGGTGTTGACCTGAAACGTCACCCATCACTTCCCTCCAGAAATGCGACCTGTCCCACTGAGTTAATCCAGCTGTTTGTGACCTATTAAAAGAGAATGGTAGTTCAAAAGTTAGGGAAAGAGGATTGGGAAGTGAAAGGAAGCGGTACATTGAGAGGAGACAGATAATATAATTAGGCACAGGAAATATGATGTGTACGTTTAAGCACCTTGTTTCTGATTCAATATTTTGAATTCAAGACAAGTAAGAAACAACTGGATGTAAAAAATACAATAGCAAGAGCCATTTTGGCAATGAGGGGGGAGGGGGTGGGGATGGGGATTCCTGTCTGCATGATTAATTGCCAGGAAGTTCCTCTGTTGCCTTCCAACTCAGACTTGCTCTTGTTGCTTCTTTTTATAGCCTGAGTGCATTCTTCTGTTTAGTTTAGTTTAGAGATACAGCGCGGAAACAGGCCCTTCCGACCAGCGATCCCCACACGTTAACACAATGGACATTTTTTACATGTACATTTTACACACGCAGTTAACCTACAAACCTGTACATTTTTGGAGTGTGGGACCAGGCCATAGGGAGAAGCAACAGACTGAAGAAGGGTCTCGACCCGAAACGTCACCTATCTCCTTCGCTCCTCAGATGCTGCTGCACCCGCTGAGTTTCTCCAGCCTTGTGTGTACCCTCTGGGCAGAGTCAAGGGAGGAAGTATAGGGTCAGATGTTGCATCTTCGGTGGTTCCAGGGGAAGGGGAAGGGGGTGGTTTGGGCGGGAAGGGATGAGTTAACCAGGGAGTTGCAGAGGGAATGGTCTCTGTGGAAGGCAGAAAGGGGTGGAGATGGGAAGATGTGAATCATGGTGGGATCCCGCTGGAGGTGGCGAGAATTTCAAGGATTATGTGTTGTATGCAACGGCTGATGAGGTGAAAGGTAAGAACTGGGGGGGGGGACTGTCTCTGTTGTGACTAGGGGGAGGGGGAGCAAGGGCAGAGCTACAGGGTACTGAGGAGACACCAGTGAGGGCCTCATCTATGATGGGAGAGGGGAACCCCTGTTCCCTAAAGAATGAGGATATCTCGAATGTCCTGGTATGGGGCGGGAGGTGTCGGAGATGGTCCAAGTAAATTTGAGTGCAGGATGGATATTGATGGTGTGGTTGATGAAGTCCTTGAGTTCTGCATGGATGCAGGAGGTAGCACCGATGCAGTCATCAATGTAACGGTGATAGAGCTCGGGGATGGGACCAGTGTACGCCTGGAACAGGGATTACTCAACCTTGATAAGGTGTTGCCTGACAAGCTGCTATGGAAGGCTTGAACTCATGGGATCCAGTGAGCTAGCTAACTGGATACAGAATTGTCTTCAAGGAATAATGCAGTGAGTGGTAATGGAAGGTTTATTTTTCACTGGTGGCCAGTGTTGAGTGGTAAACCTCATGGTTAAGTGCTGGGCCCAGGTGTTTGCCACCTATATTAATGATTTGGTTGAGAATGTACATGCCACCTGTATTCAAACCCTTGGCAGTCGGGGTAGGGTCACATGACGGGGTAATGGCGGGAAGCGGTTGACACAAGGTTTAGGGGGTGTGCCCTAGTATAAATACAGAGACCTGGGTGAGCCCTCCCCCACTCACGTGTGTGTTGTTGATCTCTTTACCTGAGCAATTAAGTTCTCTTTGTATTCACTACGCATGGCTCGTTTAATCGCCCGCCATAATGGAATGATGAGTAAGTTTGCAGAGAGCGAAGATGGTTATCAAAGTTTACAGCAAGATCTTGATCATTTGGGCAAGTGGGCATAGTTAATGGAGTTTTATCCACATAAATGAAATTTGTTTCATTTGGGAAGTCTAAAGGGCCTGTTCCACTTGGGCGACCTAATCAGCGAGTTCTGGCGAGTTTGTCCTCAACTCATACTGGCAGCATGGTCAACACGAGGTCGAAGGAGGTCTTCGGAACTCTCCTTCATGCTCGAGAGTGGTTCCCGCGAACCCGAGGCATCAGCTAGGTCGCGGCGTTTCTTTCAATATGTCAAGAAATGCCCGTGAGTAAAAAAGGGTCACCATGGAAAAAATCAATACTTTTTTTACTCGTAGGTTTAGTCATAGTAGGTCATAGTAGGCCGTAGTAGGTCAGCATGTTAGTCGTAGGGAATCGAGGGTAGTCGAAGGTAGTCGTAGATAGTCTTCATCATGGTCGAAGGGAGGTCGAAGGAGGTCGTCTTCACTCTCCACTATTCCCGAAGTTAGTCGTAGCTAGTCGAAGTTATTCTTCAACATAGTCAAAGGAGGTAGAAGCTGGTCTTCAACATAGTCGAAGGAGGTCTTCAACATGTCATTTTTTCAAACTCTTGTAAACTCGCCAATTAGGTCGCCCAAGTGGGACAGCCCCTTAACCAGGGCAGGACCTTCACTATTTAACTGGTTCACAGACGATTCATGCATAAATTGAATTTATCCATCTTTCTTCCACAACCATCAGCACCCCCAAATTAAAACACTACAACTTCCATATATTACACTTAACCTCCAGTTTAACAGCTATCTGTTGGAAACAATTCCAGATTTCTACTTCTACTCTGTATGAAGTTGTGTTTCCTCATATTCTCTCAGATCTAGATTTTTTCCTTTATTTGTTCACAGCACGGATGTCATGGCCAATATTTATTGTTTATCTCTAAAAGACTGAGTAATTGTTTACTCTGAAGGAGGGTCTCGAACCAAAACGTCACCTATCCTTGTTCTCCAGAGAACCTGCCCGAGTTACTCCAGCACCTTCTGTTCCTCATTATTTACTCTAACTGCTCACTGTGATCCCTAACTATTTATTCTGCGAGCTTTATGTGAACAAATCATTTCATTGCACTCTGGTGTATATGACAATAAACTAAAGACAGACACAAAAAGCTGGAGCAACTCAGCGGGTCAGACAGCATCTCTGGAGAAAAGGAATAGGTGACGTTTCGGGTTGAGACCCTTCTGCAGACTGGGAGTCTGGGGAAAGGGAAACAAGAGATCTGGACAGTAGAGAGATGTTGAACAAATGAAGGGTACACAAAAGGCTGGAGAAACTCAGCGGGTGCAGCAGCATCTAAGGAGCGAAGGAGATAGGCGACGTTTCGGGTCGAGACCCTTCTTCAGACTTTGAACAAATGAATGAAAGATATGCAAAAAAGTAACAATGCTAACGGGAACAGGCCATTGTTAGCTGTGAACTAGGTGAGAACAAGTTACAGACAATGTTGCAGGCAAACTAATCTGAATCTGATTGCCCCAGAACAGAATGAAGGAGTCATTGAGTCAACATCAACGGTGGGTCTGAATTCACATGTAACCCCCGGACAGTTACAGAGGGAAGAGTTAATTCCCTAATGTATATTAGTGTATCAGATCAGATCTTATCACAATTGAGCAATCAGCACTACTGAAATTAGCAGAAGTTTTTAATTTACCGTTTGTGCCCGGAACGAGTTCCGAGCCCATCATGACGATGAGCTCTTCTTCCCTTGCCTCCACCTCCGGGCCTTTCATAGGTTCATAAGTGATAGGAGCAGAATTAGGCCACTCAGCCCATCAAGTCTACTCATGCGTTCAGTCATGGCTGATCTACAGTGCCTTCCATAATGTTTTCGACAAAGACCCATCATTTATTTTTTAAAGAAGGAACTGCAGATGCTGGAGAATCGAGGGTACACAAAAAGCTGGAGAAACTCAGCGGGTGCAGCAGCATCTAAGGAGCGAAGGAGATAGGCGACGTTTCGGGTCGAGACCCTTCTTCAGAAGAAGGTCTGATCTGAAGAAGGGTCTCGACCCGAAACGTCGCCTATCTCCTTCGCTCCTTAGATGCTGCTGCACCCGCTGAGTTTCTCCAGCTTTTTGTGTACCCCCCATCATTTATTTATTTGCCTCTGTGCTCCACAATTTGAGATTTGTAATGGAAAAAAAATCACATGTGTTAAATTGGTCAGATTTTAATAAAGGCTATTTTTATACATTTTGGTTTCACCATGTAGAAATTACAGCAGTGTTTATACATAGATATAAACAGAGGCAAATAAATAAATGATGGGTCTTCGTCCCAAACATTATGGAGGACACTGTCTCTCTCCCTCCTAACCCACATTCTCCTGCTTTCTCCCCTTAACCCCTGGCACCCGTCCTAATCAATAATCTAGCCGGACAGGCAGCATCTCTGGAGGATGTTGCCTGCCCCACTGAGTTACGCCACCTTTTTGTGTTCAGTTTAAACCAGCATCTGAAGTTCCTTCCCACACTAATCAAGAATCTATCTATCTCTGCCTTAAAAATATCCACTAACTTGGCCTCCACAGCCTTTTGTGGCAAAGAATTCCACAGATTCACCATCCCTTGACTATTGAAATTCCTCCTCATCTCCTTCCCAAAGGAAGGTCCTTTAATTCTGAGGCTATGACGTCTAGTCATAGACTCTCCCACTGGTGGAAACATCCTCTCCACATCCACTCTATCCAAGCCTTTCACTATTGTGTAAGTTTCTCTCTGGCAAGGATTCCGTGCTTGCCAGCGACTACCCTTCTCCCATATCCAACATTTCACCTCCTCATGGACTCCCCCTGCCAGCTTTCTACCCTCTCTAGACTTTTTTTTTAATTGCCAACTGATGGTGTGACCTCAATCTCCTTGACCTCTTTACCCATTCCTTACCCATTCCAATCTCACCCAGTTAGACTGCGCATCCCTCCGCTCGCTCAGTAACAATCCAAATATTGCTATCAAACCCAACAACAAGGGGGGTGCAGTAGTAGCGGCCAGGCTGACCTCTACCGTACTGAGGCCAGGCCTCATCTCCCAGCCACCTCCTCATACCTAACCCTTCACCATGACCCCACAGATGAACACCAGGTCACCATCTCCTGGACCATTACTGATCTCATCACCTCTGGCAACCTCCCCTCCACAGCCTCCAACCTTATCGTTCCCCAGCCCAGCACTATCCATTTTTAGTTCCCTCTCAAAATCCACAAACAGGATTTATCTGGCAGACACAATGCTTCTGCCTGCTCCCACGCCATGGAACTCATCTCCAAATACCTCGAATCTATCTTGTCACCTTTGTCCAGTCTCTTCCAAACTATATCTGAGACACCTCACACGTGCTTCAACTCTTCAATAACTTTCCATTTTTTCACCCCATTGCATCATCTTTACCATCGACGTCCAGTCCCTTTACAACTCCATTCCCCAGCAGGAAGGTATCAGGCCCCCGCAGATTCCCCCTTGAACAGACACCCATCCGTCTTCTCTACTAACACTCTCCTCTGCCGGGCGGACCTTGCCCCCACACTCAACAACAATGACTCCTCTCAATTTCTCCAAGTTGAAGGTGTGGTGATGGGCACTCGCATGGGCCCCAGCTATGCCTGCCTGGAGTATCTCTGACACCTCTTTCATGATCTCTCTGTCTCCAACACAGGGGACAATCGATTGATATCTATCCATCTATACATAATTTATCTTATTATCTTCCGGTCGTAAAAGTAGTGCAGATCAATCTCTTCTCTTGCGGCGTGTGGATTAGTCTCTTCCCCTGTCACTCCCCGGGACGTTCCGCCCCTTCCTGCACCATCGAGTCTTTACTGGAGCTGAAGATGGCCGGCGGAGGTTTCCAACCAGACTTTCGGAGGGACACGAAACAGCCCAGCCCCAAGCAGCCCAGCGTCGGAGACCCTGCACAGCCCAGCCTAGCATGGGAGGCCCAGCCCAAGCCGGAGACGGAGATGTCGCCGATGTCGCCAAACGGAAAGCGGAGATTCTGATCCCGGCAGAGGAGAACGACCAGTGACCAGCGCCCGCTGTGAGTCCCCATCACACCGCCAGTTTCAGCTGCTACCCCTCTGGTCCCCCTCGCTGGCTCCTCCCCCTCCCCCGTGGCTCTTCCCCGAATTCTCTCTGCGCTCATTCCCTGCCACCCACACACCCCTCTCCCCCACGCAACCACCCCCCACTCACACACCCCTCTCCCCCATGAGCCCTCCTACCCACATACCCCTCGCCCACCCACACACTCTCACACACACACCCATTGTGCATTCATATATACTTTTAGTCCATTACTCCACTCACCCTTCACATCGATTCCTATTTCACTTGGCCATACTCTCCTATCCTTTCCTGAGCTTCCTGTTCCGTTATTTCTGGTGTCTTTCTTAACTTTTCTTATATTCTCTTTCCCTTTAACTCCACCCTTATATCTCCAGTTTGTCTCCTCGCCCCACTATTTAGTTTAAACACACCCGTGTAGTCGTGACAAACCTGCCTGCCAGAATGATGATCCCCCTCTTAAGGTGCAACCCGTCCTTTTTGTACAATTCCCCCTTCCCCCAAAACAGATCCCAGTGGTCTAATGCCCATGTCCCACCTAGGCAATTTTTACGGCCACTGCCTGCGACTGTCATAGTCGTAACAGGTCGCCGAAGAATCGGCGACTGGACCCCCCTACGATAATGTCTACGACAATGTCTACCACAACCTACCGCCTAGTTACATCAAGCTACTGACATCCGGTGAACCATTAGGACATCCACCTACGACCACACCTACGACAACTTACGTCCACCCGCGACAAGCTACGGCAAGGCAAGACAAGTCAGTCGCCGGTACCTGTCGCCGGTTGACGTAGGTAGTCACCAATGGAATTCACCGAAGTCAGCACCAGCGACAACCTACGTCATCCTGGTGACCACCTACGACAGCATCTATGTCAGGAGAAGGCAAGCTATGATCATTAGCGTCAGGCCAACTGTCGCCAAAAAGTTTTGAACATTTCAAGATCAAGCGGCGACCAGAAAGACGCTACGACTCTCTGGGCGACTTGAGGAAACTACTCACGACCATACGGGCGACACCCCACGACCACGTGGCGACTGCCGAGTCGCCTGTAGTGGTCGAAAAAATGGCCTAAATAGGACAGGCCCATCAGAATCTAAATCCCTGCTTCCTGCACCAGCTCCTCAGCCACACATTCAGATCCTCTATCTCCCTGTTCCTGCCTCACCAGCATGAGGAACTGGAAGCAAGCCGGAGATAACCACCCTGGAGGTCCTGCTTTCCAGCCTTCTTCTGAGTTCGCCAAGTCACGCTGCACAATGTCTTTCCTCTTCTTCCCCACGTCATTTGTGCCGACATGCACGACCACTACCGGCTGCTCACCTTCACCCTTGAGGATGCTCTACAATCGGTCCGTGACGTCCTGGAATCTGGCAACAGGGAGGCAACACATCATCCTTGACTCCCGCCTGTTGCCGCAGAATCCCCTGTATGTACCTCTCACGATGGAGTCCCCGACATCCATAAATCTGTCTCCTCAGTTTTACCTCAGTGGCATCATTTGACTCGCAGGCCTGCCCCCCGCTCATAATGGCAGTGCCTTCTGTCCTGACAGCTTCCAAGAGGGTGAATCTGTTTTCAAGAGGTACATCCCCCGGGTCTCCTGTACCCCAAGGTTCCTTCCCTTCTTCGCCGTCACCCCACTTCTCTCTTCGGGTTATCTTCGGTGTAAAGATCTCCCGTGAATTATTCTTGCCAGTGATAGTCGCTTGCCCCAGATGCTAGTTGTAGGCTATGATGTGTAGGACATAGCATAGCATGTGAACACGTTCTCCTTCTTTCCCTCAACAACCTGCTGTATGAGGCTCCCTGCCAACAATGGAAGAGCTGCGGCAGTGGACTATTGGATTTGAGTTCCCTGCTGTTTAAAATAATCCCTGATCAATCTGGTCACAACAATGCCAACCGTCACTCCCTCGCTCCAATATGTATTCCTGTACTAACGGCAAGAAGACACATTATCCATTTGACATTTGTGCGATCTTCATCAGCAATTTGGCAACCACACAAAGACTAGTCTTCAAGGATCAAGTCCCTCTCTGCAGCATTGTGAGACATCCTGTGGCTGTAACAGGACTCATCCCTCCTCTTCACCATTTCCCTCTCCCACCAGAGCAGGGCTTTGGGAAACCTTCATCGCAGGAGATGGCAGTTTCCACATGATCCCAGCCTGGCAACACAGCAGGGCTTATAGTCTCCTGCCAGTTTAGTTTAAATATACAGGGCAGAAACAGTCCCTTGGGCCCACTGAGTCCGCACCAACCAGCGATCCCCGCACATTAACACTACCCTACACACGAGGGACAATTTTACATTTATACCAAGCCAATTAATCTACAAACCAGTATGTCTGTACATCTTTGTGGAGTGCGAGAGGAAACCAGAGATCTCAGAGAAAACCCACGCAGGTCACAGGGAGAACGTACAAACCCCGTGCAGACAAGCACCCATAGTCAGGATCGAACCAGGGTCTTTGGCGCTGTAAGGCAGTAGCTCTACAATGGACAATAGACAATAGGTGCAGGAGTAGGCCATTCGGCCCTTCGAACCAGCACCGCCATTCAATGTGATCATGGCTGATCATCTGCCTGCCGCCTCCCCATATCCCCTGACTCCGCTATTTTTAAGAGACTTTCATAAGAGCTTAAGATCTCTTAAGAAGGTCTCTTAAAAGTAAAAATAATTCTTAAGAGCTATTTCTGCCGCAGAGCCACTGCGTCGTCCTTCAGCCTCCTGCCAGTTGCTTTCTCTCATTGGTGTGCGTGGAGTTGTTTACCACAGCCTGGCTGGATTTCAGAAGCAGAATTGAACGTTCTTGAGAAATATACTGCACACTAAAATAGTGACAGATGTCTTTAATATATTCCGGCCTCAATTGTGATGCTCAAAACCAGCCGAAGAATCTGTGGTCTGGCACAGGAATCAGCAGAGGCCCAGCGCCAGGCTCATGCAGTGTTGGCCACCAGGGTAGCAAAGACCATCTGCTTATACATTCACAGGGTGGCCAGCAAATATCACCTATTCTAAGTTGCCTCTGAACTATGTACTTCCATTTTAGTAGGCAGTTAACCAATGGGGGGAGTAGGAGGCGGGTGAGGCAGTGCAGTGCATCGACGGTGGAGTAGGTCCTCCAGGCAGACGTCCGTCTGGCACTGGAGGAGCTGCACGCCGTGGTCAACAAACACCAGACGTCTCACCCCGAGGCTTTTACCACCATTGCTGGGGACTTCAATAAGGCAAACCTCAAGAAATCGCTCCCTAACTTCCACCAACATATCTCCTGCTGCACCAGAGGACCAAACACCCTCGACCACTGCTACACCACCATCAGGAATGCCTACCGCTCTATCCCTCGCCCTCACTTCGGTAAATCCGACCATACCGCGGTGCTGCTTCTCCCTGCCTACAGGCAGCAATTAAAGAGCGCACCCCCAGAGGTGAGGACAGCACAGAGCTGGTCGGGGGGGGGGGGGGGGGCGCAGAGGAACAACTACAGGACTGTTTGGAGTCTGTAGACTGGGCAATGTTCAAGGACTCGGCAACGGACTTGAATGAATACGCCACAGTCGTTACAGACTTCATTAAGAAATGTGTGGAGGACTGCATCCCTACAAAAACCTTCCGAGTGTTTCCCAATCAGAAACCTTGGATGAACTGTGAGATCCGCACTCTTCTGAAGACCAGACACCAGGCATTCATGTCTGATGATACAGTGGTCTACACGAAGTCCAGATACGACCTTGGTAAGGCCATCAAAAAGGCCAAAAGGGACTTCTGCTCCAAACTGGAGGATGAGACAGATGTTCGGCAGCTGTGGCAGGGACTGAATGCAATCGCCTCCTACAAGGCAAACCCAGGAGGCAGCTCGGATGTCGGCGATACATCACTCCCTGACGAGCTCACTGCATTTTACGCACGCTTTGATAGGGAGAACACCGATGTGCCTTCCCGAGCCCCCATTCGCTGTGATGGTATTTCAGTCTCAGTCACAGAGGCCGACGTCAGGAAATCCTTCAGAGAGGTGAACCCTCGAAAAGCACCTGGACCTGATGGTATACCTGGTCGTGTTCTAAAAACCTGTGCGGACCAACTGGCTGGAGTTTTTACGGACATTTTCAACCTCTCACTTCTGAGGTCTGAGGTTCCCACCTGACTCAAAGGGGCATCAATAATACCGGTGCCCAAGAAGAGCAAGGTGACGTGCCTCAATGACTATCGACCTGTGGCACTAACGTCTGTGGTGATGAAGTGCCTCGAGAGGTTGATCATGGCGCAAATCAACTCCTACCTCGACAAAAACCTGGACCCACTGCAGTTCGCTTACCGCCACAACAGATCAACGGTGGACGCGATCTCGCTGGCCCTCCACTCCGCTCTGGACCACTTGGACAACAAAAACTCATATCGTTATTCATCGATTACAGCTCGGCATTTAACACAATCATCCCCTCCAAGCTGGTTACCAAACTCGCAGAACTGGGGTCTCTGCGCATCCCTCTGCAATTGGATCCTCGACTTCCTCATTCACAGACCACAGTCTGTTCGTATTGGTGGAAATGTGTCAGCCTCGATAACAATCAGCACGGGAGCACCTCAAGGCTGCGTGCTCAGCCCCCTGCTGTACTCACTCTATACTCATGACTGCGTAGCCGGTCATCGTGCGAACTCCATCATCAAGTTCGCTGACGACACCACTGTTGTGGGACGTATCACTGATGGGATGAGTCGGAGTACAGAAGAGAGATCGAGCGACTGTCCATATGGTGCCAGCACAATAACCTGGCCCTCAACACCAGCAAAACCAAGGAACTGATTGTGGACTTTGGAAGGAGTAGGATGGGGACCCACAGTCCCGTTTTATATCAACAGGTCGATGGTTGAAAGGGTCAAGAGCTTCAAATTCCTGGGCGTGCACATCTGTGAAGATCTTTCCTGGTCCGAGAACACAGATGCAATTATTAAGAAAGCTCATCAGCGCCTCTACTTCCTGAGAACATTACGGAGAGTCGGTCTGTCAAGGAGGACTCTCTCTAACTTCTACAGGTGCACAGTAGAGAGCTTGCTGACCGGTTGCATCGTGGCTTGGTTCGGCAACTTGAGTGCCCAGGAGAGGAAAAGACTACAAAAGTAGTAAACACTGCCCAGTCCATCATCGGCTCTGACCTCCCTTCCATCGAGGGGATCTATCGCAGTCGCTGCCTCAAAAAGGCTAGCAGTATCATCAAGGACCCACACCATCCTGGCCACACACTCATCTCCCTGCTACCTTCAGGTAGAAGGTACAGGAGCCTGAGGACTGCAACGGCCAGGTTCAGGAATAGCTACTTCCCCACAGCCATCAGGCTCGGACAAAACTCTGAACATTAATACCCCTCCATCTGTTATTTGCACTTTATTAATTTATTAATTAATGTGTGTATTTAAGTATATAATTGTAGTCAATGCCTACTATGTTCTGTTGTGCTATGCAAAGAAATAATTTCATTGTCCTGTCAGGGACACCAGACAATAAACTCTTTTGACTTTGACCTTGACTAGGTCACTGGAGGCCCTGCAGCAGCCTGGGGCTCGGCTGGACCGGGCTCCACTCCAAGCGGCCGAGTGCACGGACCAGACACGGCCTGCAGCGGCATAGAGTGGTGGAGCAGCGGTGGAGGACATCAGCAGTTAAGCATGGCCAGGCCAGGCCGTCCCTGCAACGCTGCCCGGACCACAGGCCGTCATGGTCAGGTTAAGAGCTCTACACCTGTAACAACTGGGACTTGGAATATGGCACCAACTCTGGCGACTATCTCAGTATACTACTGTTATGCACTTGCACTGTATCTGAGATGCTTATGTAAGATTAGATCACCGGGTGGAGCCAGAGCTTGTGTGTTTTTTCGACTTTTTTATTTTTAGCGTGTCTAAATGTATGTTCTAATGTCTCTTGGTGGGTTTGATGTGGGGGGTGGTGGGAAATAAGGGGAAACCGTTTCCAGTCATTACCTCGACGGAGATGCGCCTTTTCTCCGTGTCGCATCTTCGCCCCACTCGCGGCCTAACAACTGGATTGGTGCAGCCTCTCCAGACCGGAGACCGGCCCAGAGCTTCAAGCAGCGGGCGCGGTGCGGACTTACCATCGCATCCTTTGCCGAGATCGCCAGTGTTGGAGCTGCGACCGCGGGTGCATGTTGACATCAACATCGTGGAGCAGCGGTCTGCGGAGCTTCACGCCGCAGGCGAGGCGCGGAATTTGACGTCGCGGGGCTGCAACCCTTTGCAGAGGATCGCCAGTGTTGGAGCTCCGACCGCGGGGCCTGTGGACTTTAACATCGTCGAAGCCGCGGTCTCCGGTAAGAAGCGTCCAATTCGGGAACTTCAAGCGTGTCTTCCGATCCGTCCCGACGTCGGAGTTTCGATCATCCCGACGAGAGGGCCTGATCATCTGTAGCGGCGACTGCGGAGGGTTCAAGACCCCGACCACGGGTGAACAAAGGAGGGAGATGACTGAACTTTATTGCCTTCCATCACAGTGAGGACTGTAGATTCCACTGTGGTGGATGTTTATGTTAAACTCTATCGTGTATTGTGCTCTTTTTACTTGTATGGCTGTATGGTAATTCAAATAGCACTGGACCCTAATTGGTGGGCGAGACAATGAATGTGAACTTTAAGATGTATCTAAGTGCTTATGTACTGAACTGCATACAAAAATGAATGCCACTGTATCTCAGTACATGTGACAAATTAAACACCATTGAGCCATTAACATAGTACCATAGGGTGGTGAATGGTGGGGGTACTGGCCAAAACCAGGCAGGAATAGTAGACTCCCTTCTCTCTATGACATTAGTGAACCAGTGGGGGTTTTTTTAGTAACTTTCTGGTCATTTCTGAGGTTCTTTATTCCAGGCCCGGATTTATGTAAATTTAAATCCCCTGGCTTCTCTGATGAGATACGAGCTAATGGCTTTGAATCAAGCCCGGCATGCTCTTGCAGCAATTTCACCACAATGATACTTTAAAGGAAATGAAACTTGAGACCCTTGCCGCTGCCCTTGGGCTGGGCAAGGTTGGGCCAGGATGGAGTGGATTTGTTATGGGAGAAGATGGAAATCAATTAAAGATATGAAAAAAAACACAAGTTATCAATTCAAGTAAAGAGGTTGGGAGGTCATGTTGCAGTTGTGTAAGACGCTGGTGAGGCCACATTTATAGTATTGTGTTCAGTTCCGGGCACCACGTGACAGGAAAGATGTTGGCAAGCTAGAAAGGGTACGGGGAAGATTTACAAGGATGTTGCCAGGGCTAGAGGGTCTGAGCTAAAGGCAGAGGTTGAGTAGGCTGGAGCGCAGGAGGATGAGGAGTGATAGATAGAAACATAGAAAATAGGTGCAGGAGGAGGCCATTCGGCCATAATTGTGATCATGGCTGATCGTCCCCTATCAATAACCCGTGCCTGCCTTCTCCCCATATCCCTTGATTCCACCAGCCCCTAGAGCTCTATCTAACTCTCTCTTAAATCCATCCAGTGATTTGGCCTCCACTGCCCTCTGTGGCAGGGAATTCCACAAATTCACAACTCTCTGGGAGAAAAAGTTTTTTCTCACCTCAGTCCTAAATCGCCTCCCCTTTATTCTAAGACTGTGGCCCTTAGTTCTGGACTCGCCCAACATTGGGAACATTTTTCCTGCATCTAGCCAGTCCAGTCCTTTTATAATTTTATGTGTTTCTATAAGATCCCCCTCATCCTTCTAAACTCCAGTGAATACAAGCCTAGTCTTTTCAATCTAATTAAAATGTATACAATCATGAGAGGAATAGATCGAGTAGTCACTTGCCCAGAGTAGGTGAATCGAGGACCAGAGGACATAGGTTTAAGGTGAAGGGGAAAAGATTTAATAGGAATCTGAGGGGTAACTTTTTCACATGGGTGTATGGGACAAGCTGCCAGAGGAAGAAGTTTAGGCAGGCAGGGACTTTCCCAACATTTAAGAAACAGTTAGACAGGTACATGGAAAGGACAGGTTTGGAGGGATATGGACCAAAACAGTAGCTGGGATATGTTGGCCGGTATGGGCAAGTTGGGCTGAAGGGCCTGTTTCCACACTGAATCATTCCACGATTATGACTAAGTAGGAGGTAAATGAATGTAAAAGTGGAGAAACTTCTGGACCAAGCAATTGCATTTTCAAGCATTTACAATCTTTGAACACTTACCTACTTTGTAACTGGGTCCTCAATGCCTGCTCTGCCAGCAGTCAAGTGTCAAGCTAATGCCCTGGCCCATGTATAAAAAGGAGTGTGTTACAGGGATGACTCAGCATGGTGTGGTGGAAGTAAAGTGTCAGACAACAGGTGGTGAGAAAACAAAATGAGGTGGATAAGAAGGAGAAGATTACAAGAAAGGGAGAGAAAAGAAAAACAAGGCACGTCATTTCAAGGGGTTGGTAGGCGGTGTAAATGGATTCACAGCAGTGGGAGATGCTACTTAAAGCAGAGTCATATGTTCCTTTGTTCTTGAAATGAAGATTATTTATCAGTGACCCATCACCAGAAATCCATGACAAACAAGTTAAACCACATCTCTAATTAACTTCTGGAGACTTTCCAGCATTATGAAACTTTATTAAAATTCACTTAATCCTTGCTGGCCTTGTAAAAAAAATGCGTAACTTCTAAAGCCTTTGTAATTATAACTAATGATTTACACTCTCCTTTACACTTTTCATTTCTCCTTTGAACAGAGTGCCTGGATGGCAGAGAATACCAATAAATTCAACATCACAAAGTTCATCTCATATTCATTCGGTGTTTCATGAAGCATAGACAAAAATATAATATACAGGCACAAAAAGCTGGAGTAGCTCAGGCGGGACAGGCGGCAACTCTGGAGAGAAGAAATGGGTGACACTTCGGGTCAAGACCCTTCTTCATTCCTTCTCTCCAGAGATGCTGCCTGTCCCGCTGAGTTACCCCATCTTTTTGTGTCCATCTTCGGTTTAAGCCAGCATCTGCAGCTCCCTCTTATATAATATAATCTACACGTTGATTTTCACCAACTGAAATATTGGACATAGACCCTGTCAAAATAACTGGCACTGAATATCGAGGCTGCACCTCTGAAAGAGCGAGGCAGCAGCTTCTGGCTTTGTTTTTTGAGAAGATGAGGTAGAGAAGTCACATTCCTCACAAAAACATCAGACCACCCAAACCGATCGAACCATTCAGGTCACCGCTGTCCACAATGCGATGCAGGTGACTGGACCAAACAGAGTAATGCGGATATATATCCATTGCCCAATTCACTGAGTCAAACTTCGCACAGATAGTGGAAGAGTGTCAAAGAATCTTTGGGACTGTTAAAGAAATGCGCAAATATAATGGGGATTATCGTTAAGATGGGGGATAGAGGCTGTAAATAACAGTAGCGGTCGCGGGGAGAATGTAAAAACCCCGCAGACAGCACACGCAGTCAGGATCAAACCCTAGTCTCTGGTGCTGTGAGGCAGTACTCTACCGCTGTGCCACTGTGTCGCAGATGCGTCTTCCCACAGATGCAGCCTGACTTGTTGGGTATTTCCAGAACTTTTTTTGTTTATTTCAGAGTTCAAACTTCTGCAGTTTTTAAAAAAAATTGTTGAAAGTTGTAGTTGACCTTCAGAAAAGACTTCAGTGACAGTTCTGCAAAAATATGCAACTTTCACTGCCACGAAAAAAAAGAACAGACGCAAATTTCCTTCCAGGTTACAAACAGCAATGACCGAAGATGTCGCCACATCGTCACTGGGTGAAGTCCTGAATCCTGCCGCCTAATACTGCCATGGGAGCACCTTTACCAAGGTTCCAAGTGGGAGCTCACTATCACAATCCCTGTCAGGGAGCCCTGTGATAGTAAATGATGAGTTTCCAGAGGAGCAGAATTGAAAAGGGCTAAGATTCACAAGGAATTGCTTGGATAAGAGGAAGAACTGGATAGCTGCATTTGTTTCCAGTCTGAAGAAGGGTCTCGACCCGAAACGTCGCCTATCTCCTTCGCTCCTTAGATGCTGCTGCACCCGCTGAGTTTCTCCAGCCTTTTGTGTACCCTATGTGACAATAAATGTCCTTTGTCCTTTATTCAAGAGAGATTTAGATGGGCACTCAAATAGGCAAGCTATAGAAGGGAGACACAAAAAGCTGGAGTAACTCAGCAGGACAGGAAACATTTCTGGAGAGAAGGAATGGGTGACGTTTTGGGTTGAGACCCTTCCTCAGTTTGAAGGGTCACGACCCAAAATGTCTCCCATTCCCTTTCTCTTGAGATACTCCCTGTCCCACTGAGTTACACCAGCTTTTTGTGTCTATCTTCGGTTTAAACCAGCATCTGCAGTTCCTTCCAACATAAGGTATAGAAGGAAGCAGGCAAATGGGATTCATGTAGATAGACAAAAGGGTCAGCATTATTGTGATGGGCCAAATTGCCGGTATCTGTGGTACACAGTTTTATGGTTGGACATTGGACTGATGTCAAATGGAAGTTCTTTTGATCTCCATGTTACAAAATTGATACAGAGGCACTGGAGAGGTGGCACTATTTACAAAAATAACACTAAATAGGGGATTATTCCCATCAAGAAAGATTTGACAGCATTTGGATGTTTTTCCAGATCAACCCTCAGTCTTTAAAAGTCTGGCAGGGGGTTGGGGAGTTCAAAATATTAAATTATTAGATCACACCTTTATGTCTAATCCAGTGTCGACTTGACAGACTTATTAAGAAGCCATTCAGCCCAACTAGTCCACACGGCGTGAGACACAAAGATGTTTCCTCTGTGGGAGAGACTAAACCAAGACTATGAATAAAATAGTCACTTGCATGTGCAAACCAGAACTCAGAAGAATATCTTTTAACTAGAGAGCAGAAGCCAGTACTACAGGCAATAGCTGGCATCAGATGCCTGGAAACATTCATGGAAAATGTTGCTCAGCATTTGAGGGAGGAATGAATTGAAGGATATTCGGATAAGATTAAGACTGAGGCAGGCAGAGAGGAAGTTTGTGTTGAGCATAAACACCAGCTGAGACTTGTTGGACCACATCATTTCCATAGTTTCTTTATAAATCTACGTGCCAGAGTGTTTCGAGTAGCAACTCAGCAACCCTGGGGCTTCAAGTACACATCCAACCAGAGCAGAGAATATTTTCTCACAACCTATGAGCAAAGGTCAGAAAAGTTATCCATACAAACCACGTTCGCTTACTTGTGACTCCATGATCTGACTAAGTCAATAGTCGACACTTTTAAGTTCAGGGTCATTACTTAACAAGATAAGGTGAGTGCATGCACTCCCATTAATGCCCTCCCCCCCCCCCCCCCCCCCCCAACATAATCTACAACTCACATTCCAGTCCACGACCTGGGGCTCTTGGCTCCTCTCTCCACCCAGCTCCAGGATTTTTAACAGGTTACAATCCCGGTCTGGTTGAAACTCTATTTTGCTGTTGCACGCTGAATGAACTCTGCGTGCAACGGCCTGGAAATCCTTCTTTGCTATTGTATGTGGCTAAAGCACAAGTCGCATTTTTCAATGCAACTTTCAGCATTTTCCTGTGTCGTGACCATTAGCCTGAGATTGCAGTTATGCGGGGTGGGGTGGGGGGTTTGCATTTGCCACTATGTCTGGTTTTATATCATTGACCCATTCTGACCCGGGGCGGGAAGGATGGACGATCATGGTGACAGCGTCAGCAATGTGAGGGCAGGTCAGGTTGAAGCCATTGCTAAGAACCCACGTGAGAAGTGCATACGAGGTGGGACTGTTCCCAGGAGACAGCGGACGTTTGGGAAAGGCTGCAATAGATGCTTGGATTGGCCTCCTGTTTCTGGACATCCACCACTCCTGGGCAGGGGAGGGGGGACAAGGCATGAAACAAGGATACAAGTGTGAGGTAACAAAGTTAGCTTATGGATCAGCAAGGTAGAGCTGGAATGGAAGGAATGCAAAACAGCAATTTGCAGAATATTTGTGCTGACCCACACTCCCGACCCCATCATCCAGTTGCCCTCTCCAACAGGATGCAGGGATACAGGGTACTGTATCGCCCAGGATACTGTGGAGGAGCGAGCTAGACTTGGGGATGTAAAAGCCACCAGTAGCTCAGCCACCATCACTGTCATTCCACCACTTCCTCCCCATTATCCACCCGAACGGAACGGATTATGTTGCCAATTGTTAATAGGACAGGTTTCAAAACAAAACCTTTTAAGCGTCCAGGCATGTGGTCATTTTTGCCTGTCTACGATCACCTTTATCGCCAAGTGTGCGATACAAGAGTGCAAAGGAAAAAATAAAAATGCACAATCATTTTAATTCCATGGTAATTTTGTTGTTGAGTCCCGCCACTGCTCTGGATCGAGTCCAGGAAATCAACGCTTAGTTCTAGGAGGCTCGAGTACAATGCCAGAGGATTGGGATCCGAGGATGATTTGAGTGGTTGATTACAGAGAGAGAGAGAGAGAGAGAGAGGGGGAGAGTGGAGAAGGGTGGGGAAAGTGATTACAGGTGATTATGCCCTCACAATAAATATTCCCCAACCTTGACACGCCGGCAATCATTCACTGCATTTCTCCAGAAACACGGGTGTGAAAGAGTGAAGAGCAAAGCTGGCAGGAATCTAAAAATATTAAAATGTCATAAAAGAGACGGACGGGTCCTTCCCAGCCTCAAATAACTGTGTCCTGCTCTCCGCCTCCCCCTGTGGCATTGGAGCTTGCATTTGAAATGACCGCATTGGTATCGTTCAGATCAATCGTCGCTTCATGTTTCGACTTCCTCTCTTCCCCTTGTCTCTCCTTCTCCAACAGCCAGTAATTCAGAGCATTGCCAATGAACAGGTAGATGCTGGCGACAATCAAAACCACTCCACAGGCGATGTACACGTAGTGAAAGGCATCGTATGAGTCCTTCAGCATCCCTGCAACACAGAGACAGCTCAGCAGTTATTGTACATCCCACCTCCGACCCAATTGTAACAATTGTACAACTCATCCACAATGCAATCCAACCATTTTGTCTAAACCCTCCTTCATATAATTCCACATCTCCATCCCCAACCTGCTCATTGCATAGACCTTCCCCAAATGCTGACACCTGTGCTCACTCTAGTTCCTCACATTCCCACCATGAAATCTCACCCCATCCTCAACCCACATCCCCCGCCCCCCCTATTGCCAACAGTCCCAACCCCCACCCCACCCTATTCCCAAACACCCAAATGTACAGCCAACCCTGTCCCCCACCCACTCGCCCATTGGGCAGTTTGCGTCCCCGCTCCATCCCCTGTCTAGAACCTCTTCAAAAGAGCCCACCTTAATCAACATGCATTGCTGGACCCTTATTTTCAACATTTCCCGTCCAAATGTGAAGTAAAAGGTGGCACGGTGGCGCAGCGGTAGAGTTGCTGCCTTACAGAGCTTGCCGCCCCAGAGACTCGGGTTCCATCCTGACTACGTGTGCTTGTCTGTACGGAGTTTGTACGTTCTCCCCGTAGCTTCGGTTTTCTCCCACACTCCAAAGACGTGCAGGTGTGCAGGTTAATTGGCTTGGTACAAGTGTAAATTGTCCCGCGTGTGTGTAGGAGAGGCGGGAACGCTGGTCGCTGTGGACTCGGTGGGCCGAAGGGCCTGTTTCCACGGTGTTTCTCTAAACTAAACTAAACAAGATTGCTTATTGCATCAGTCTGGGCTATTTGAGAATTACTTTCAAAAGCTCCATCTGTAATGCAGAGATTTAGGAAGCTATTCGCCCCCCCCCCCCCCACCCCCCGGCAGAATAGATAAAGGGAAGATTTTATTTAGATGTTCAGAGTCATCAGGAGTTTTGAAAATTTAAGAATTAGATGAGACAGATTTAAGGTAATGGCAAAGAATCCAATAGGTAAAAACAGTCTTTCCAGGCGAGGCAGAGATTCACTTGCACCTCCTCCAACCTCATCTACTGTATCCGTTGTCCCAGGTGTCAACTTGTCTACATTGACGAGACCAAGTGCAGGCTCGGCGATCGTTCCACTGAACACCTCCGCTCAGTCCGTCTTAACCTACCTGATCTCCCGGTGGCTCAGAACTTCAACTCCCCCTCCCATTCCCATCTGACCTTTTAGTCCTGGGCCTCCTCCATTGTCAGAGTGAGGCCCAGCGCAAAGTGAGGAGCAGCGCCTCATATTTCACTTGGGTACTTTACACCCCAGCGGTATGAAGATTTACTTCTCTAACTTCTCAGTTCTCCCACTAGTCTTACTGACTCCAACTACATTCTATCTTTCTTCCTCCCCCTCCTCTGACATCGGTCTGAAGAAGGGTCTCGACCCGAAACATCGCCCATTCCTCTCTCCGGAGATGCTGCCTCACCCGCTGAGTTACTCCAGCATTTTGTGTCGACCTTCCATTTAAACCAGCATGAGCAGTTCTTTCTTACGCATTAGATAAAATATGAAAATATTTTCCTTTAAGCAGCGACCAATGATCACCCCATATACCAGGACAATCCTACACATTAAGGACAATTTACAATTTACAGAAGCCAATTAACCTATAAACCTTTATGTCTTGGAGTTCGGGAGGAAACTGGAGAAAACCCATGCACTCACAGGGAGACAATGAACATTTCTTTAATCATCGTTTGTTTTGACCTGTTCTTTTCACACCTTATGTTTTTTCCAAACCCTTCCATATCTCTCGTTTCCCTCTCCCCTGACTCTCAGTCTGAAGAAGGGTCTCGACCCGAAACGTCAACCAATGCTTCTCTCCAGAGATGCTGCCTGTCCCGCTGAGTTACCCCAGCGTTTCGTGTCTCATCACAGGGAGAATGTACAAACTCCTTATGGGCAGCACCCATAGTCAGGATCGGACCCGGGTCTCTGACGCTGTAAGGCAGCAGCAACTCCACCGCTGCGACACTGGGCCGCCCCAACTCAAAAATCACTCTCTAAAAAGAATAAAAGATAAAGATGAAGGGGAAAGTTCAGATTCCTGGGAAGAAGGAGAGGAGGGAGACGAATGAAAATACTGTGCACGGAGAGGAAAAAAAAGACAAATTATCTGCGCCATTCATACCGTGTCCCCATCATTCCAGAAACAACACACAACCCCAAATTCCACCTCAGCTTACCTAGAAGTGGAGGTCCCAATAACACAGGGCAGCACTCGACAATGGTCACCAAGCCCACCGCGCTGGAGAACCTCTCGGCTCCCACCATGTCCATCAAGGTCTCGAACAGGACAGAGCTGAGCATGCCAAAGGCAAAGCCAAAGAAGATGGTGTATATCACCAGGCCGGTGTAGTCCGCCGCCAAGGGCATCATGATGTGGCAGATACCATTGAACAGCACCGCGAAAGAGAAAAAGTACTGGACCTTTGGTCTCACCCACTTGGTGTTGGCCAGGAGTCCCATGGATGGTCGGGCAAACATGTCCACAAAGGCCAGGATGGAGAGCAGGAAGGCTGCATTATATTGACCAATCCCCATATTTTTGGCATAGGAAGACAAGAAAACCAGTGGAGCGAAGAGTCCGAAGAACATGATGACGTTGCCAGACAGGTAGACCAGGAAGCCCCGGTGCTTGAACAGTGACAGGTCCAGGTATTTGTTGATGGTTTGGAAGACGCTACGTTTTGGGGCTGGCTCACTCTTCAGGAGCTCAGAATTCACCCCCTCCTCTTGCTTGACGCTCTCTGATACTTTGGCAGGCTTGGGTGGAAGGCCGAGGGGGCGCATAAGCCCCAGCCACACAGCAGTTCAGCAGGATTCCTCCCAGAATCAGGAAGCCCCCTTTCCATGCGTAGTTGTCAAGCAGATATTGGTTGAGAGGTGCCAGTGTGCTGAGGATCACTGGGCTGCCAGCCATGGCGATCCCATTAGCCAGTGGTCGTTTTTTGTAGAAGTATTTCCCAATAATGGTCAGTGCTGGCTGCAAGTTGAAAGCAAGGCCGAGACCTGGAGAGGAACATATTTTACACAAAATTAACCACTGGATGCCAAACAAGGTAAATCAAAACATTCACAAAACCAGGGTGATACATTTCTTATGAAAATGTTCCCTAAATCTGCATTATATCCCAATATTCCCATTGCGCCCTAACGCTTGTCTCAACGGGTCAATGGCTTCTTTATTGTCACGTGGGCCAGGTAGAGTGAAATACATTTTATTCTCACCTTCCGGCATTCATCTTTGTTTTCAAATACTTCTATGATCCTGTAGTGTCTTTCTTGCCCAGCCCATCATTATAACTGTCCAACCTGCACCGTCTTCAAGATCTCAAAGCTTAGCACCAGTACTGCTCTTCCTATTACCCCCCCACTAGCAAATGTGGCAACATAGTCATGCAGCATAGAAACAGGCCCTTTGGCCCATCAGGTCCAATGCCAACCACCAAACATCCAATAAGCAGCATTTGGCCCACAGCTCTGGGTCATAGCGTTAAAGATGCTCATCGTGATACCTTTTTCATTGTTGTGAGAGTCTCCACCTTCACCAACTCTTGGCAGTGCCTTCCATATTTAAAGCATCATCAGGGTGAAAAAAAAAAAAATGCTCCGATATCCTCCACACCTGCTAGATCTCACTGGGGAAAAGCTTCGTGTTCTGCACCTTCATAACTTTGTGTTGCTCAATCTGGCTCCCCTCAGCCTCCTTCATTTCACCCCCCAAAAAAAGGCAAACCCAGCCTATCCAGCTCCCCTCTACCGTTGTACAGGGCCCTAGTGAGACCACACCTGGAGTAGTGTGTGCAGTTTTGGTCCCCTAATTTGAGGAAGGACATTCTTGCTATTGAGGGAGTGCAGCGTAGGTTTTTACAAGGTTAATTCCCTGGGATGGCGGGACTGTCATATGTTGAGAGAATGGAGCAGCTGGGCTTGTACACTCTGGAGTTTAGAAGGATGAGAGGAAATCTCATTGAAACATGCAAGATTGTTAACGGCTTGGACACGCTAGAGGCAGGAAACATGTTCCCGATGTTGGGGGAATCCAGAACCAGGGGCCACAGTTCAAGAATAAGGAGTAAGCCATTTAGAACGGAGACGAGGAAACACTTTTTCTCACAGAGAGTGGTGAATCTGTGGAATTCTCTGCCTCAGAGGGCGGTGGAGGCAGGTTCTCTGGATGCTTTCAAGAGAGAACTAGGTAGGGCTCTTAAAAATAGCGGAGTCAGGGGAAGGCAGGAAAGGGGTATTGATTGGGGATGATCAGCCATGATCACATTGAATGGCGGTGTTGGCTCGAAGGGCCGAATGGCCTACTCCTGCACCTATTGTTTATTGTCTATTGTCACTCATTACTAAAAAGCTCCAGCCCAGTCATCACCTTGGTGGTCTCCTCTCCACTCTCCCCAGTGCAATCACATCCTTCCAATAGAGTACAGAACTGTATACAAACCTGCACTAGTGGTCCAACCCATCTGTTGCAGAGTTTTACCAACACCTCTCTACCTCCCATTACCCAGCTAACTTTTGATCCAATTTATTTTCTGGATTGTTTTCCTGGATCCCGTTGGGCCTAATTTCTGGGCAGTTTCCTAAATCAGACCTGATGAAAGGCCTTACTTTAGACTCGTTACACTACATCGACCACACTGCCCTCTTTAATATACTTGGCTACCTCCTTGAAAATTTCAATCAAAGTGATCAGACAAGATCGCCCCCTTACAAAGTCACAGCCAACTATCTTTGACAGAGTAATCCCTGTCTTTCTAAGAGTCAGCCTGTTCCTCATCTCTCTAGGGCCTGAGCTATGGGATGTTCTCTGCTTCTCTCTCTTCCTATCTTTAAAACCAGCTTTATTGCCAAAACACATTTGAAGTGTTTAAACACAAAAAGAAACTGTTTGTAAATTGCTGTTTCGGTTTTAAACTTAACTATATTACTCTGAATTGCAAAGCAATGAGGTTTTGGGAAATCCCTCTAATTCCAATGGAGAAACTCGGTCGGTCGGGGAATATCTGAGAGAGAAATGGGCAAATTATGCTTCAGATTGGAACCCCTCTTGAAGGGGCCCGACCCGAAATGTTAGGAATTTTGGATCCCGACCCGAAGTGTCGTCAGTCAGTTTCACTGCATAGATGCTGCCTGATCCACTGAGTGCCCCCAATACTTTGTTTTTACTGAAGATTCCAGCATCTGCAGCCTCTTGCGTCTTCCCAGATTTCCTGACATATATCGATTCCTTTATTGGCACTGCCGGAAGATTCATCTGGCCAATGTCACTTGTGCTGTTGTGGCTCTATGTACATGTCTCGGACATGGTAGTGAGTGACACAGGGGCCCCACAGGGGACGGTCTGCTCTCCCTTCCTGTTCACCATCTACACCCCGGACTTCAGATATCGCTTGGACTCCTGCCACCTGCAGAGTTTTCAGATGACTCTGCAATTGCGGGCTGCATCGGTGAGGGGAGGGAAGCTGACTACAGAGGTGTAGTCAATACTTTGAGTGGTGTGGGCTGAGTCACCTGCAGCTCTGCACCAATAAGACTAAGGAGTTAATGGTGGACTTTAGGAGGAGAGGAACACCCCTGTCTTGTCTCCATCAATGGTGTGGATGCGTAGTTTATCCGGGAGTACAAATACCTTGGAGTGTACCTGGACAGAAAACAAAATTAGTCCAGGAACGCTGAGGCCCTGTACAAGAAGGGACAGAGCAAGCTGTACTTTTTGAGAAGGCTCCGCTCCTTCAATGTCTGTAGTAAGATGCTGCAGATGTTCTATCAACTGGTGGTGGCCAGCGCCATCTTCCTCGCTGCCGTGGTCTGGGGCAGCGGGGCAAAGGCCGGGACGCCAACAGCATTAACAAACTCATCAGGAAGGCTGGCTCCATCCTGGGGGTGGAGTAGATCCATGGGAGGTTGCCTTGAAATGGAGGATGCTCCTCAAACGGTGGACAATACAGCTCACCCCCTCCATGACACACTGGTCCACCTGAGGAGCACCTTCAGCAACAGACTGGTTCCACCAAGACGCAGGCCAGAACGCCACGGGAGATCCTTCTTCCCTGTGGCTATCAAACTGTACAACTCCTCCCCCTTCTGTCGTGGGGTAGACTGACTCCCCTCCCAGCTTATCTCTTAATAAAAGAGACAAACGTTATTTTCTATAAACAGTTTCCTGGATTATAAAGTGACGTTTTAAAGAAAAGGATTATAAAGTGCTTTAAACATTTCAATTATAGGATTGGTATTGTACGCAAAGAAACTTTTTCAGTATTTTTTTCTTTAATTGTGACAGAACTTGTAACATAGAAACATAGAAAATAGGTACAGGAGGCCATTCGGCCATAATTGTGATCATGGATGATCGTCTCCAATCAATAACCCGTGCCTGCCTTCTCCCCATATCCCTTGATTCCACCAGCCCCTAGAGCTCTATCTAACTCTCTCTTAAATCCATCCAGTGATTTGGCCTCCACTGCTCTCTGTGGCAGGGAATTCCACAGATTCACAACTCTCTGGGTGAAAAAGTTTTTTCTCACCTCGGTCTTAAATGTCCTCCCCTTTATTCTAAGACTGTGGCCCCTGGTTCTGGCCTCGCCCAACATTGGGAACATTTTTGCTGCATCTAGCATGTCCACTCCTTTCATAATTTTAATATGGCCATTCGGCCAAATAATTGAGGCCCAGTCGGATTCAATAGTAAAGTTAAAAAGTTCTCATACATAAAGATAAATTCTACAAAGAGCTCATTAAATATTTGTAATTTGCTTCAGAATACGACGGACCTTGCTGCATGTTGATCATAAAATTGGTCGCAACAAAGCTGAACATGTACAGCTAGACGTGGAAAGCAAAACTTGTCTGGAAGCGATCACCCCGTCCTAATCTTGTTGATAAGGCCTTAGATAAAATATTGCTGAGGTTTCTCCTCCCGTGGCATTGAGATCATCCTGATGACAGCAATTCACAGTCTTTGAAGATCATCGGTAGACGTAGTGGCAGGTGGAAGCCAGGGAGAATCACATCCATAGCACGCCCGTACATAACCAGATCCATCAAATCCCAATCCGGGCAGTTGAAGGCAATAGATATCACCAGATAGAGGGACAACAATGATCATCAGAGAACGGGGGAGGAGTGTGTGTGGCAGTACGGGCGAAAGCAGGAGAATGGGGTTAGGAGGGAGATAGATCAGCCATGATTGAATGGCAGAGTAGAATTGATAGCCGAATGGCTAATTCTGCCTGCGTCCGTCCGTCTGTCTGTCAGTCTGTCTGTCGTTGCTGCCCTGAATGTCAAATGGGGTGCAATGCCAGGCATGCTGAATGGGGATAAGAAGTTGTTAGGTTATATGGGACACAGGACCAGTAGGAATGCCGTGGGTAGTAGTCAAACTGATACGCAATACAGGAAAAGCGTTCAAAAGAGAGGGGAGATCGAGTGAAGAGCAAATAGTGCCCTTCTCTTATCCATCTCACTCAGTTAGGGAAGAGTTTATTGCACCAAATCATTAACTTCTACCATCCACAAAAATATGCTCACATTGATGAAGGTAAAATTAAGTCTGATTTGTAACGGGATGCTCTGGATGTGGACTATTATATGTCAGCATAATTCTGATATTTAATGCACCATTCTAAGAAAAGAACAATAGCATTTAACCAGGTATTATAAATACCTTATTAATATCCTGCGCTTTACATGAAAACTCAACACATCATTGCCACATTCATTAATGGACCAAAGGTAAAAGACCCAAGAAGTGAGGAGTGTTTAGCACTTACCCCCAATTACTCCAATGCAGAAGTAAAGCTCCACAATGTTATTGCAAAATGAAGCGATGATCATGCCTGAACTGGCCAGCAATCCACCCAGAAGTACTACGGGCCGACTCCCGTACCTGTTCACCAGGATACTGCTGATAGGACCTAAAGGAAAGTGGGAGGTTAGTTAGCGTGGGAAAAAGTGGGGAATTTTAATCTATACAAGAATCTGAACTCTTCCAGACAGGAAGGTCATGCGGCTCTCAGATGGTTTCCACCTCTCCCTGGTTAACCATTGTCTGGAAGTCTTGCTGAGAGATAGCGGGGGCCGTAACTGAATGGAACAAACTAGTACGGGAAGAGGTATTCTTCCGTGTTTGAAGATGATCCTTACAACTTATATACTTTCCAAACTTCACTCAAATTATCCCAACCTTGGATATGAAGAATATGGAAGAGGATAATTCATTGAGTTAGATCACGGATGGGCTGGAGAGAAACTTAATCTGTAGGATAGCATTAATGAGCGGGGATCGTTGGTCAGCATCGACTCGATGGACCGAAGGGCCTGTTTCCACGTTGTATCTCTAAACTAAACTAAACTAAATTAAAAGATGCTGCCCTTTGTTACTCCGGCACTTTGTGTCTTTTTTTGTAAACCAGCATCTGCATTTCCTAGTTTCTCCACGGCACTCAGCTCAGCAACCTGGAAAACATGCTCAAGTCCCTGGAAGAAGACTGGAATCTGCAACTGTTTGACTCAGAGATGGGAATTCTACTCTCTGGGCCAAAGCCCACTCATTATTTGCTAGCTCTGCAGATTTCAGCAGACCACCAGGTTCAAGGTGCTATTTTCCAACAACAATCCGATTCTTTATTCAACCCCACAGATCCCTAATCATATTGTGGCAACCAAACACCGTGGATCACCTTTTGCACTATCATGGGCTTGCTTTCCAATTGTGTTTTGCTCTACTGTCTCGCTTTTTTGGAACAATATTGGCCTTGTAAAACTTTGTTTGTAATGTATATTTTTGTGTATTTATCGGTGTATTTGTGTGTGATGTTGCTGCTGCAAGCAAGATTGTTATCGACACAAAATGTTGGAGTAACTCAGCAGGACAGGCAGCATCTCTGGAGAGAAGGAATGGGTGACGATTCGGGTCGACAGTCAGTCTGGAGGGTCTCGACCGGAAACGTCACCCACTTCCTTCTATCCAGAGATGCTGCCTGATAGGTCCCGCTGAGTTATTCCAGCATTTTGTGTCTATCTTCGATTTAAACCAGCATCTGCAGTTCTTTCCGAAGCAAGATTTGTATTGTGCTTTTGTTCACCATACTAGTGCACATGGCAATAAACATGATTTGATTGGCTTTTTTATTCCTCTCATTTCAAACACACACCTTCAAATTTTACTTCCTGGTAAATTATTTGTCATCTTTTTTTTAAGAATCCCTTCTTGCATGTTCTTTCAACCCAGCTCCACCAGCCAGCGTCGACTTGTCTATTGAGGCTGGGAATAATTGCTCAGTCACTCTCGGCAACACACTCACTCCCTGGTGCCAATGGATTTGAGCCTCTTTGTAGCTTCATTGCAACGGTTAAAAAGGAAAACCCGTGTAGCTTCTGACGAAACTTACAGCGAGTCAGAATAATCCGAAACAACGAGAAGTGAAATACGAGTCATTAGGGCGGTTACGGTGGCGCAGCGGTAGAGTTGCTGCCTTACAGCGAAGGCAGCGCCGGACACCCGGGATCGACCCGACTACGGGTGCTGTCTGTACGGAGTTTGTACGCTCTCCCTGTAACCTGCGTGGGTTTTCGCCGAGATTTGCGCTTTCCTCCCACACTCCAAAGATGTTCAGGTTTGTAGGTTAAATGTAAAAATTGTCCCCAGTGGGTGTAAGATAGCGTTAATGTGCGTGGATCGCGGGTCGGCGCGGACCCGGTGGGCCGAAAGGGCCTGTTTCCGTGCTGCATCTTTAAACAAAACTAAATCTCAGCAAGCCTGGCATTAGCCGACGTCGATCCCCTGCAAAGGGATTGCAAGCTCCGCGATGTTAAAGTCCCACTGACTCCTGCGGCTTGGAGCGCCGGGTCGGTCTCCGGCAAAGTCCGCCAACTCCACGATGTTAGGCCGCAATGCGGCGGAGATACAATATATACAAAAAATCACATCTCCGTCAAGGTAAGAGTTTAAAATAAAGTTTCCTCCAACCCCCCCCCACACCCCACTATAAAACAAACCAAGGAACATTAGAGCATAGTTTTCACACATATAAAAATAACAAAAACAGAAGAAAGGACAGTCAGATTGTTAGCGAGGCAGCCACTACTGGTGACGCCACCTGGCGTTTGCATTCACAGTCTGCCCTTCATTTTCAGCCACCAGAATTGAGCTGGCAATGGTTTTTTTGTAAATGGCAATGATTACAAACTGGATCACAGAGCAAGTCTTGCAGTAATCCCCTAACGTCAGTCTCCCTATTCAAGTTTTGAAAAATTGCCAAAGCTTGATTAAAAAGGAAGATCTCAAACTGTCCAAAAGGAAAACAGCGCAGTGGAAAGTCAGGAAAGAAGAAATCCCACAGCTTCAGACCCAGATAGCTAGAAAGCTTCAACATCCTTCCTGGGATGACCAGGCATGCATGCAATGTGGCCGGATCAAAATGTTATTAAGCAGCAATTCACGATTTTCAATGCCTCAACCAATGAAGATTTGCATAAACCATAAACTTTCTTTACCATTGTTTCTTCTTATTTGGCTACTTCCAGTAATGGGCCTGTCCCGTGTAGACTCTTTAAGGGCCTGTCCCACTTGGGTGTCATCTGTGCGTCATTTATGCAACATCATTTATGCGTCACGCCGCATGCGTCGTGATGTGCTCATGGTGCGCATTACACGCGCATGGTGCGTGGTGACGTAGGCAGTGACGCGCGGTCGTGCGCGGCGCCCTAGGATTTTGGGATGTGCGAGTTCAAGTGGGACAGGCCCTTTAGACGACAGTCAGGGACTAGTTTTAATGGAATTCACCTACGACACCTGGCGACAACCCACGACAGTATCTACAACAACCTACGACAGCAAAAATGATCGCCACTGTCGCCGAACATTTTTCAACATGTTGAAAATTTTGTGGCAGTCGCCTGTAGTCGCCCAAAAAAATCGCCCAAGTGGGACAGGCCCATAAGCTACAGGCCTGGTTCCCAATATTCCTCTATGCATCAATGCTATCAAGGGTCTTGCCATTAACTGTACATTTTCACCTTGCATTCGACCCTCCAAAGTGCAACACCTCACACTCGCATGGATTGAACTCCACCTGCCATTTCTCTGCCCATATCTGGGACTGATCGAGACCCCCATTAGATCTTTTCCTTGCACATTGTCCACGATTCCACCAATGTCATTGTTGTTGTCTGCATATTTAGTAACCGGACGAACCAAAATTTTGAATAAACCTGGGCATAGTCTTGACGTAAATGGAGATAGGTTGGTTAGTATTTAAGAAGGAACTGCAGATGCCGAAACGTTGCCTATTTCCTTCGCTCCGTAGATGCTGCTGCACCCGCTGAGTTTCTCCAGCACTTTTGTCTACCTTAGGTTGGTTAGTAAATGTCTTTTAAAGATTCTCTTTCAGGTTTTAAACAATGTGGATCTAAGCGATCCAACATTGCACTGCTGAAGAAAACAGGAGAGATTTTACCCATATCCTTCAACAAACATCAAACAAAAAAGTTTGATCAACATTTCATTGATATTGTGTTTGCCTTATCATACGTAATATTTTTGGAATAGAGCACAATGGAGCATTGTGAATAAATGACTTAATCATTGAACTGTGAAAGATAAGTTATTTTTAGATTGAGACCACTTCTCAGCATAGAAACGTAGAAAAATAGGTGCAGGAGTAGGCCATTCGGCCCTTCCAGCCAGCACCGCCAGTCAATATGATCATGGCTGATCATCCAAAATTAATACCCCGTTCCTGCTTTTTCCCCCATTTCCCTTGATTCCATTAGCGTGGACCCTTTGAGCTCCCATTGAAGTTAGAACCAGCAAATCCCCCAAAATCCTAGCACATTCATTATTCCTATTGCCATTCGTGGAAAATAACTGCGTGAAGAATTGGATGCCAAGTGTCTGTATGTCTATAGTCAAGGCCCTTAACAAGCAACCAACCTTTATAGAGCCCCTTCAGCGTCAAGAGTCTGAGACAACCCCTCAGACTCCTATCACTTATGTCATTATATTCTGGGTGAGTGGGTTTTCATACTTCCATACCTCTTGCCTGATGGGAGAGGGGAGGAGTGATAGTGGTGGGATTCATCCTTGATGTTGCTGCTGGCCTTGCCGAAGCAGAGAAGTGATCCTACCAGCTGGATGCCAACTACCAACTTCAGAGAAGAAGGGTCTCCACCCGAAACATCACCCATTCTTTCTCTCCAGGTATGCTGCCTGTCCCGCTGAGTTACTCCAGCATTGTGTGTCTATCTTCGATGTAAAGCAGCAACTGCTGTTCCTTCCGACACAAGTAAAACTCATTCTGATTAGCTTCAAAGAGCAATTATACACCCTCAGGGGAACTCAAGCCTTTTGTGTGAACATTACGCAGAAAGTGACCCGTGTCCAGTGCTCAGCAGGCAGATCATGCGTTCGCCAGAGTGTGCTTGCAGCCCATCACGTCAACAACACAATGTTGAAACATGGCCTGCGGCCGTCTTCCTTTCCCCGACCTCCAGTTGCTTTTGGAAAATTGTCTTTTATCTCAGGTCATAATTAGGTTGCTAATTGGGCAGCTGCCGGTCATGTTGAATGTCACCAGCTCTCATTTGTGCGGCTGCATGCGTTTACGCTGAGCTCATGTGATTATCAGGCAGTCTACTGTGGTTAGAGTTTAAGAAGGAACTGCAGATGCTGGAAAATCGAAGGTACACAAAAATGCCGGAGAAACTCAGCGGGTGCAGCAGCATCTGTGGATCTGTGGATGCTGCTGCACCCGCTGAGTTTCTCCAGCATTTTGGTGTACCTACTATGGTTAGTGTTCTGTATTAGAGCCAGGCAGAGGTTGCTTGCCGGGGAGTACTGAACAGGAAAAAGCAGAGATCCAAAACTGGTCTTCCATTTAGCACAAATGGACAAGTGTATGTGCAAAGCAGAAAGTGTCTCTGAATAACTTTGTCTGCTTGTGGTAACTGGTCACTAAGAGTGATGCTGCGATCACAGTATTTGGGATCCAAGCATTAAATTGGCATCTGGATATAAAGCAACATTTAATGAAATCTAAACCTATGTACAGTAAAGCCTGATTATAATGGACAAGGGGTGGGGGCAATGGTCTTCATTATTCCAGACTGTCGCTATAACCGAGCAAAGTAATAGCAATAACAACTGCGGATGCTAGTTAATGCACAAAAGGACACAACATGCTGGACTAACTCAGCAGGTCAGGCGTACATGGATAGGTGAAGTTTCAGGTCGAGACCCTTCTTCAGTGTCTCGGTCTGGAGCTGGGCCTGGAATCCAGGTGAGTTGACGGCCCCGGCCTGCTGGCGACCTGAGGGAGACGTGAGGATTGGCGGAGTCGATGGTCGCGGCCTGCAAGCGGCCGGAGTGCAGGTAAGGGGCGGCGGTGGTGGCGGAAGGTGGGGTCTGTAGGCAGCTGGGGAGATGGTATGGGCAGCCGGGCATGTGAGTGGCAGAGAAGGCATTGTGAGCTGGGGTTGAGTCGGCAGGTCCTTCCGTTATAACCAAAGTCCATTATAAAGAGCTCTATTAAAACAAGGGTTTACTGCATTTCGTTGGACAATAGCAATAGAAAATAAAAATTCTTTGGCCTTATTTCACAACTTAGGTGCTTTACTTCTTACAATACAAGGACTGTGGCATTTGTGAACACGGGGGGAGCACGATGAAAAGAGACGATGAGGTTCAATCCAGACAGCAGAGACAGAACAGCTCAGTCTGAAGAAGGGTCTCGACCCGAAACCTCACCCATCGATTCTCTCCAGAGATGCTGCCGGTCCCGCTGAGTTACTCCAGCATTTTGTGCCTATCTCCAATTGTCCTGGCCCCATTCTGGGAGTAGGAGTGGGGGCGGATCCGGACCACAACGGCCGTGAGCCCCAGGCCGAGCTTGGCGATTGTTTGCCTGCTTCTGCTGCTGTTGGAGGTGAGACGTTGCGTCGTGCCCGGGTCTTGGGCCTGTCCCACACTGACCGTCAGTTACGCCACCATCGTTCCCCACACTCCGAGGCCAGCCAGCCCCACGATGGTGAGTGGTCTGCAGCTCCGCAGGCTCCGTGACTGGAGCCCCCAGGTTGTCCCGGTCGGAGGCCGCCCCACCGTACTAGGCCCCAACGACAACGGAGACCCGACAGGGAAAACGTCGGGTCTCCCCGTGCAAGGAAGAGATTTTGAAAGTTTCCCCTCCCCCCCCCCCACACATACACACTCCTCCACGTCACTCCACACCAATGTATGCGCCCGTTCCCGCGCTATCCACACGCTACCAGGTTGCGTAACTGGCGCGCGAATAACGGCCAAGTGGGACACGCCCTATAGATTAGATTAGATTTTATTACTTGTCATTCGAACCTCAGAGAGGCTCAAATGAAACTCCGTTTCCACAGCCACACAAACAAAACAATTCCTACACGACACACAAACAATTGAATTTACAGAAAACATCCATCACAGTGAATCTCCTCCTCACTGCGATGGAAGGCAAAGTTCTTTTCTCTCCCCCGCACCATTTCTCTCCCGATGGTGAAGCTCCAGGTGGGCGATGTTAAGTCCCACAGCCATTGAGGCCGCGCCAGGCGATGTACGGACCTGCTCCAGGCCCAAAAGTCACAAGTTCGAGCCCCCAGCGGGCGCTGGAATGTCCTGCGGCCATTAAAGCCGCGCTGGGTGATGTACGGCCCCGCTCCGGGTCGTTCCAACCCCGCAACACGGGCGGGAGAAGTTGCGTTGCGGGAGCTCCGGAAAGCGGTCTCTCACTCAAACCCGCGAGCTCCCGATATCCCGACAGTCCATCGGTCTGCAGCTGCAGCTGGAGATCCGGAGTCGGGCCGCAGCAGCGAGCCACCATCGTTCCCCACACTCCGAAGCCGGCCAGCCCCACGATGGTGAGTGGCCTGCAGCTCCGCAGGCTCCGTGACTGGAGCCCCCAGGTCGTCCCGGTCGGAGGCCGCTCCACCGTACTAGGCCCCAACGACAACGGAGGCCCGACAGGGAAAAAGTCGGGTCTCCCGTGCAAGGAAGAGATTTTAAAAGTTCCCCCCCCCACATATACACAGTTAGAAACAGTACAAAAAAAAACAGGCTGTAGGGGCCGCTGCAACGTGAGTCGCGCCTCCGCACTTGACTAATTTACTAATTAGTCCTCATAACCTTGCAAGCCTTGTATGTTAAATTCCTCTTTTGGTATCTTCCTCCAGTACCCTCTCTGGTGATGCATGCTGAATCTCAACTTACTGTGGACAGAAGCACGCACACACATCCAAGTCATCGGGTGGCGCTGCGAGCGGCAGCCTCGCCAGCAGCGTGTCATTCATTTTCAGCTTTTTTGGTTTTTTTTAGTTTGTCTAAATGTATGTGTCAATGTTTCTCGGTATGTCTTTATGTGTGGGTGGTGGGGGGGGGGGGAATAGGGAGAAACCATTTCCAATCACTTACCTCAGCGGAGATGCGACTTTCCCCGAGTCACATTTTCGCCTTCCCCCCCCCCACTCCTCCGGCCTAACAACTTGGATTGGTGCGGCCTTTCCCGGCGACGGCCCAGAGCTAGAGCAGTGGGCGTGGCGCGGACTGCCAACACGGAGTCAGAGGAAAGGCTCCGACCGCCAGCCCGCTGACTTTAACATCGTGAAGCCGCGGTCTGCGGAGCTTCTCGAAGCAGGCGTGGCGCAGACTTACCATCCTGGACACAGGGATCCCTTGCCGGGGATCACCAGAGAAGAGCTCCGACCGCCAGCCTGAGGCCTAAATCATGGAGAAGCCGCGGTCTCCGGTATGAAAGTGGCCGATTTGGGTATTCCAAGCCGCAAAATGTGTTCCATCCATCCCGACGTCGGAGCTTCGATCGTCCCGACGAGAGGGCCTGTACATCGGGCCGTCCGTAGCAGCGACCACGGAGGATCAAGGCCCCATACACGGGTGAACAAAAGGAGGAAGACTGACTGAACTTATTGCCTTCCATCACAGTCATCACTGTGGTGGATGTTTACGTTAAGTTCTATCATTCTTCTAATTGTGCTGTGCTCTTTTAATTGTCTGGCTGTAGGGTAACTCAAATATCACTGCACCTTAATTGGTGCGTGACAATAAATGTGAATTTGAATTTGAATTTGAAGTGGTAAGTGTCTCACCAACTGGAGGGCGGCACAGTGGTGTGGCGGTCGAGCTACTGCCTCACGGCGGCAAAGACCCGGGTTCAATCCCGAATACGGGTTTCGCCTGTACGGAGTTTGTACTTCCCCCATATGAGGGTTTTCTCCGAAATCTTCAGTTTCCTCCCACACTCCAAAGATGTACAGGTGTAGGTCAATTGGCTTGGTATAAATGTAAATTGCCCCTAGTGTGTGCAGGATAATGTTAGTGTGTGGGGATCGCTGGTTGGTGTGGACTCGATGGGCTGAAGGGCCTGTTCCTGAGCTGTATCTCCAAAGCAGCGCCGCCAACTCTCACGCATTGGGCATGGAACTCGCGCATTTCACGCAATTCTCACGCTGATTGCAGAATTTGTCGTCTTCAGTTGTCGCCGACAGGGTTTGTAGCTTGTCGTATCTTGTCGCGGGTGGACACAAGTTGACTTCGGCTGTCGCCTGTGTGGTCGTAGGTTGTCGTAGGTGGACGTCCCAATTCGTGAGCAATTGTGTCGCCGGTCGACGTAGCTTGTCGTGGCTTGGCATCGACTAGGTGGCAGCTTGTCGTAGACATTGTCGGAGGGTGCGTCCAGATTTCTCACTCCCAACTCTCACCCAATGTTGGCAGCCCTGCCAAACTAAACTAAAAAAAAACTGACACCCCAAAGCATTCCTCAATCTACAAGACAGGAACATGACAAAGAGCTTGATGCAGTGCAGGGTAAAGCAGCCTACCTAACTTTCACCTCACCAATCACCCGAAACATTTATTCCATTCACCACCAGGGCATTGTGACTACAGTGCACGCCAACAACAAAATGCACTGCAACTACTCACCCAGGGTTCCTCCAACAACATCTCTCAAAACCAGGAATGAGTAGGTTAACTTATGATGAGAGTTTGTTGGCACTGGGCCTGTACTGACTGGAGTTTAGAAGAATGAGGGGGGACCTCATTGAAACTTACAGAAAAGTGAAAGGCTTTGATGTGGAGAGTATGTTTCCACTAGTGGGGGAGTCTAGGACTAGAGGTCATAGCCGCAGAATTAACGGACGTTCTTTTGGGAAGGAGATGAGGAGAAATTGCTTTAGTCAGAGGGTGGTGAATCAGTGGAATTCTTTGCCACAGAAGGCTGTGGTGGCCAAAGATACTAGCTCCTCTAGTATCTTTGGTGGTGGCCAAGTCAGTGGATACATTTAGGGCAGCGATAGATAGATTAGTAGCGGTGTCAGAGGTTATGGGGAGAAGGCAAGAGAATGGGGTGAGGAGGGAGAGATAGATCAGCCATGATTGAATGGCGGAGTAGACTTGATGGGCCGAATGGTCTAATTCTACTCCTATTCCTTATGACCACCTCTACCACGAAGAAGGACAAGTTCAACAGACACATGTGAACTCCACCACCTGCGGGCCCCAGTCCACGTTGCATATCATCCTGCTGTGGAAACGTAATGCCAATACTTCAATGTTATTGGGTCGGAATCTTGGAACTCGCTCTTCAGCAGCATTGTGGGAACAGCTGTACTGGGACTGCAGGGGCTCAAGGGGGTGACTTATCCTCAGCCTCTGAAGGACAATTGTAGAGGGATCAATAAATGCTGACCGTGCTGGCGAAGCCCACATCCTGAAAATGAATATATAAGCTATTGGAAGGCACTCGGGGAAGGGAGGGATAGAAACATAGAAAATAGATGCAGGAGTAGGCCATTCGGCCCTTCAAGCCAGCACCAACCACCATTCAATATGGTCATGGCTGATCATCCAAAATCAGTGCCCCCTTCCTGCTTTCTCCCCATATCCCCTTGATTCCGTTAGCCCTAAGAGCTCTCTCTAACTCCCTCTTGAATATATCCAGTGAATCGGCCTCCACTGCCTTCTGTGGCAGAGAATTGCACAGATTCACAATTCTCTAGGTGAAAAATATTTTCCTCATCTCAGTCCTAAATGGCCTACCCCTTATTCTTAAACTGTGACCCCCTGGTTCTGGACTCCCCTAACATTGGGAACAGTTTTCCTGCATCTAGCCTGCCCAATCCCTTAAGAATTTTATATGTTTCCATAAGATCCCCTCAGAGGGAGAACAAACAGATTCCATACAGAATCTCCACTTTGTTTTAGTTGATTAATTGGGGAGCTTATAAAAGTTGCACAGGGGCAGGTTCAAGCAAGTAGTGTTGGCACATACTGCTGTTAAAAGGATCAGTAGCAGAGAATGGACTTTACCACAGAAAATGGCAAATTGCCAATCACAACTGTGTCCAGAACCTATAGATCATTGATAAACACAATTTCTGTGGAGTAATGAAATGAAGGACAAAAATGTCAAACATAATTAAATCTTAATCAGAATTAAAGATGAAGAAAAGATTATGTTGACAATGTTTTCAAAGACTCAACCAACAGGTCTGCGCCACGTGTGACGGTGAATCTGTTAGCAATTCCCTTCCTCTTCCCCAGCATTACAAAGGTGACAAACAGTGGAATCTGGATTTGTTCCAAAGCTAGGAGGATCCGGGATCTGTTCAGAATAATTGTAATCATATTACGCAGCTTAGAGCCTCCAGTTATTGAATCACAGTCATATGGCATAGAAACGGTCCTTCAGTGCACACCAATCATTAACGTTAATCTTTCTACTGTGATGCCAATAAGTATCTTTGTTGGTTAACTTTGTTGAAATATTTTGTCAACAGACATTCTCAAGTTCTTTTTAGTTTTAGTTTACTTTGGAGATACAGCGCGAAAACTGGCCCTTCAGCCCGCTGAGTCCACACCAACCAGTGATCCCTGCACATTTACACCATCCTACACGTACTGGGGACAATTTACATTTATACCAAGCCAATTAACCTACAAACCTGTACTACAAGCATTTCAGTTTAAAGATTACCTGGTGTCCTCAATGTACAAAGTGGGAAGATTATAGTAATTCTACAAAATTCATTGGATTAACCTCAGCTGAAAAATCGTGCCCAATTCTAGCCTCCATACTTTAAGCAGAATTTTAAGTGCCGGCACAGTGTCCTGAGGAGGTTTACTCTGTGTAGGTTGAGGTCGTAGGTTGGGAAATATTACAATGGACAAGAGGTGCAGGAGTAGGCCATTTGGCCCTTCGAGCCAGCACTGCCATTCAATGTGATCATGCCTTCTCCCCATATCCCCTGACTTTGCTATTTTTAAGAGCCCTTTCTAGCTCTCTCTTGAAAGCGTCCAGAGAACCTGCCTCCACCACCCTCTGAGGCAGAGAATTCCACAGACTCACCACTCTCTGTGAGAAAATGTGTTTCCTCGTCTCCGTTCTAAATGGCTTACTCCTTATTCTTAAACTGTGGCCCCTGGTTCTGGACTCCCCCAACATCGGAAACATGTTTCCTGCCTCTAGTGTGTCCAAGCCCTTAACAATCTTATTGTAAGCATTAAACAGAGTTAAATAACAAACTAAATAGCCAATTCCTCATGGAACGATATAGCATGGAAACGGACCCTTCTGCTCACTGAGTTTATGGTGACTGTCAACCACCTGTTTACTCTAATTCTACAATAATGCCATGTTTTATTCTCACCACATTCCCATCAATTCTACCCCCACCACATTCTACCACTCACTTATACACCAGCATAGCTTTACATTTGCCAATTAACTGAAGAACCTGCACATTTCTGGGATGCAAAAAATCCTGAAAAAACACTCCTGGTCACATGCATATTCCATACAGACAGCACTCAAGGTTTCTAGCGCCATTGTACTGTGCAGTATCTGTGCTATAAACAATGGCAGTTCACCTTTAGAAAGCGGTAGGGTGCAGTCACCAAGCTTGAGCTGCACCTGTTTTACCCAATAACTCTACGTCTCGACCCGAAACCTCACCCATCCCCTCTCTCCAGAGATGCTGCCTGACCCGCGGAGTTACTCCAGCTTTTTGTGCCTAGCTTCCGTTTAAACCAGCATCTGCAGTTCCTTCCCACACATTTACCTGCTGGTTGCTGTTTGTGCAAATAAAGACCAGCCAGAAGCACAAATCGCAGGAAACTGGAGATTGGCACTCAGTGGGGCTGCTGATTACAGGATCAACCTCAACCTTTGCATCTGCTTCATATGATCAGTGGGTGCCCATGCAATGCATTTTTTGGATGACTGGAGGAGCAAATGTATTCATTTGCCTTTCTGTGCAGGCAATGGTGACCAGTTAAAGCGGAAATCACCAGGCTAATTGGCTTGATTAATTAGCTTGAATTTAAAAAAATGTAAAATTATCCAAGTTGGCGATATGCAGAGTACTGCCCTGCCAACTACAAAATTCAGAAAGTTCAGAAAGAAAGCAAGACAAAGCAGATCATGGATGATGTCTTCCCCAGCTGAGGTGTTGAATTCCCAATGTAAATGCCACACGGGGCGAAACGAGAAGAAAGATTATTTATCCTGAAGATCAATGGATGAATGAATGCTTTATTGGCAGGCGTGACAAGTCACATTGAAATTGTTTGTTTGGCATAGCCAAAGATGGTGAATCTTTGGACTTCTCTGTTCAAGGGGATAGTGGAAGTTCGGTTGATGATGAAGGAATAGGACATGAAACTTGTGCCGAGGTCAAAAATCACCCACAATTTTACTGACTGACAGCTGCTCGTACTTCAGTTTCTTCTCAATGTTCAGAGCTGTGTGGAATCTACCAGTCTATGGAAAATATTCAAGATGAAAACCAGGTTTGCATTGGTGGCATTAATGACAAAATGGAAGATGGACACAAAATGCTGGAGTAACTCAACTGGACAGGCAGCATCTCTGGAGAGAAGGAATGGGTGATATTTCAGGTCGAGACCCTTCTTCAGACTGAGAGTCAGGGGAGAGGGAGACAGAGATATGGAAGGGTAAGGTGTGAAAATCGGGAGATCATAGGGGACGGAGATGCGCTGGGACTTTCACCCACACCACCAGCAGCCCGAGTACCCGCAGTCCAACGGCCTGGCCGAGCGCGCAGTAAGAAACTCAAAACAACTAATGGAACGCTCACACAGGGCTGGCCCTGATGTCTAACTTGACCTACACAACCTACGTAACATCATCCCTCTCGTGGGATCTTCGGCCGAACGATTCATGTCACGGCAAACCCGCTCCACCCTGCCTATGGCCATGCAACTGTTAGAACCACAAGTTTGAGCACCATCGGTGATCCAATCCCAGCTCCAACACCGCCGTTGCTCAGAGGCTATGACCGCCTCGGGGTCCTTCTGGGGGCAACACTCATATCTGGTCATATGTACAAGCATGTACACGTAAAATAAGAAATGCACACACCTTACACTGGTATTTGACAATATATACTCCACTAACCACTCTATATATGCTTTGCTTCTTGAAAAGGAAGGATGTACATTAACCCTTATTAATCCATGCCATTTATATGCATGCCACCCATTACATGGTATTACAGTACCACACTAACGAGGCAGCCAGCTGCAAGAAGGCATGCTAATCTTGGCATGTGCAGTGTAGTTGGCACGGCTGTGCAGTTTAAATGCTCCGTATTACTGAATGGAATCACCATGTATGTTGTAGTGGAACATTTACAAACACAAAGTACCTGTTCAACACGTCTGCCATTTCCTTGTTCCCCATAATAAATCCACCTGTTTCTGTCTTCAAGGGTCCCACATTTGTCTTAACTATTTTATTTCCTCTTCACATACCTAAACAAGCTTTTACTATCCTCCTTTATATTCTTGGCTAGCTTATCTTCATGCCTCATCTTTTCTCCCCGTATTGCCTTTTTAGTTAATGCATCAAAATACCACGTGTGGGTGTGTTCCACAGCAATGACTCCAATACACAATCCACACCAACAGGCCCAGTGCAGTATGGAGGTTCCAGGTGGCACTTTAGGATGCAATATTGAGCCTAGTCCTGTCTGTTAAGCAGAAGAGACTGGAGTAATTTCCCCAACCCGTATTTATCCCTTATCCAACATCGCAAACACAAATGGTCCAGGTTATTGCATTGCTGTTCCTGGGAGAATGTTGTACAAAAATAGATTGCCATGTTTCCACCTTACAACCAACATACAAGATGAGGCCCAGCACAAATTGGAGGAACAGTACCTCATATTTCGTTTGGGCAGCTTACACCTCAGCGGTATGAATATTGACCTCTCTAACCCCAAGAAGCCCTCTCTCCATTCCTCCCCCTTCCCAGTTCTCTGGCCAGTCTGACTGTCCCTGATTATATTTTGTCCCTGCCTACATTCTATCTTGGTCCTGCCCCCCTCCCCTGACATCAGTCTGAAGAAGGGTCTCGATCCGAAACGTCGTCCAATCCTTCTCTCCAGAGATGCTGCCTCACCCACTGAGTTACTCCAGCATTTTGTGTCCACCTTACATTTTATCTCCTGTGGCATTGTTATCACCTTCTCCGAGCTAACAATAATCTATTCTACATTTGCCTTGATCCTCATCTCTTTTGTTTCGATTTCACACCTTGCCCTTCTTTATCTCTCTGTCTGCCTCTCAGTCTGAAGAAGGGCCTCGACCCAAAACGTCACCCATTCCTTCTGTCCAGAGGTGCTGCCTGTTCCGCTGAGTTACTCCAGCATTTTGTGTCTAATTTCGAGAAACATCCACTGAGCTGAATTCAACCAAGCGCTGCAATGATGATAGGTGTTATACACATGGAAGTTCACATTGCAGATCAGACAGTTTCCCCCTTCAATGCACACTCACCTCCAGCGTACATCACTGCCAGCATTATGGAAGAGATCCATGACACCTGGCTGTCAGTGCAACTGAAGATATCCTTGATCTCTTTGAAGAAGACGGTGATGGCTTTGGGAAAAGCGTAGGAGAATCCAATGGAGATGAAGGATCCTAGCACCACTGCCCAGCCCCATCCACCATCCGGGGGAGTGTGCCCCTGTGGTCCTCCCACTGCCGGAGGCATCCTTGCACCTCAAAGGTTGCAGGAGTTGAGATTACTGCAAAAAAAAAAAGCACAAAGATTAGCCAAGGTAATAACAACACAAAAATATGACGTCAAGTGATGACGTCTACTCACCAAGGTAGAGGGTACAAACGGCAAATAATGCCACACTTCCCATCTCACGCATGTGACAATAATAAACCGAAACATCAGATGTCCTGAGCATGTACAATGAGAATGAGACTCAAGATGTCTCAAGAATGTTTGAAAGAAGAGCATAAAGGGGATTTGTTCTGTATGCGACCCACATTCTATCCATCTGGGAATAGTTAGTGGATGTTGAACAGACTCCTTTATTTATATCGCACAAGGCACGAGACACAATAATTGGCTGTGCGTATCAATTAATCTGCACACCCAGTGAGGAGAGGCAGCTCCCACTGCATCTGCTTATCTCAGCAGATCTTTCTATTCTCTCAAGTACTGTCATACCCTTCTGAATGCACCCTAACCACAACTATTACATGAAGCAACAGGAAGTTTCATATTGTGTTATCCTTACTAGGAAATAAATGTTGCAATTTATTTATTGGATAAACTAGCGACCATCTTGGCCTCTTGTCTTGGATTCAAACATTAAATGGTAACATTCTCACGACCTCCACCCTCTCCGATCCATTCAAGGGGCTCTGTCGTGTTGCCTTTAAATTTTCTAAACAAAAATGGCCGGCATGAAAAAGTTTCCACAAGGGTGGCATGGTGGTGCAGGGGTAGAGTTGCTGCCTCACAGCGTCAGAGACCCCGGTTCAATCCTGACTACGGGTGCTGTCTGTACGGAGTTTGTACGTTCTCCCCGTGACCTGCGTGCGTTTTCTCCGGGATCGCCGGCCTCCTCCCACACTCGAAAAGACGTACAAGTTTGGCTTGGTATAATTGTAAAATGTCCCTAGCGTGTGAAGGCTTGTGTTAGTGTGCGGGGATCGCTGGCCGGCACACACTCGGTAGGCCGAAGGGCCTGATTACACACTGTATCTCTAAACTAAAACTAAATAAGTCGGATAGGAATGAGTTAGAAGGATATGGGTCAAACGCAGGCAGGTGGGAGTAATATAGATGGGGTAACTAAGATGGTGCAGATGAAGGCTGCCATGGTGTGCTGCTCCTTGCTGTTTTGTCTGTGTTTGTTCGTTTGTGTCATCTATGGAAATCCCACAAAGATTTCATTCCAGAGGAGCTGATTAACATTCGGTTCCTCTAAACATTGTTCCAGATTTCTCTCACTCGCTGGATTATTTGGACATGCTTGTCGGCGGGGCTGTGGTTATGTCCAAGACCGTGAGACGTAGGAGGACCCAGGGAAGCGCTCTAGAGCGCTCGTCCGACTCCGCAACAAGGATTACGCACACCGCTCCCAAATATATTCTTTACATTCTCGAAACAAAGTGGACAAACTGCAACTCGTCTGCCAAACAAAGAAGGACTTCTCTCGAGCCGTTGCCCTGTGCTGTACCAAGACCTGACGGTGTGAGTCGACCCCGGACAATGCGCTGCAACTGGGTGGCTTTCAACTACACAGAGCGGACCATGAAGCAGAGACAGCGGGGAAATCAAGAGGCGGCGGAATAGACACCGTCAAATTCCTTGTACGTACACTTACTTGGCTAATAAATGTACTCAGATTCTGATCTGGGTCAGCGCGGGCAAGTTGGGCTGAAGGGCCTGTTTCCATGCTGTATGACTCTATGACTAAGCTGCAAGTTCTAAATTGGTTTAATTAATTCCCTTATAAAGGGCCTGTCCCACTGTATGAGCTAATTCAAGAGTTCTCCCGAGTTTCCCCTGATTCGAACTCGGAGAATTACGGTAACAGCCGCTTCGTAGGTACTCGGGGCTCTCGTGGACATTTTTCAACATGTTGAAAAATCTTCACGAGTCTTCACGAGCTTACCGCGTTTCCCCGAGTGCCTGCCGTTAGCGTTACGAGCCGCTAAGAGACGTCCCGAGCTCTGACGTACCCGCTACGTACATTCTACGTGCTTACCATGAGTTTGATTTTTTTTTTTAAACTCGGGAGAGCTCTTGAATTACCTCGTACAGTGGGACAGGCCCTTTACTCTTTCTTTGCTCTCTCCACTGCATTTATATTATTTTTATGGTATTATTCTAAATGTAACCAGTGGGAGTGTTAAAATCTGACCCGGGAGTGTTTGACTGGAGCTTGATAGCGGGACATTTTAGCCTTCGCGTAACCAGTAATACCAGAGGACTCCGTGACAGTTCTAACTGTACTGCACGGGAACACATTCTTTGAGCACACTGAAAGTGAAATTCAGCCATGAAATTCACCCTCTCGTCCCCAACAAAAATGTTTCAAAATAAGATGAATTAGAGGAAACATTTTAGTCAGAAATTAGAACGTGTCCCTAATTAATGTATGGAAGTAGCTGAGACAAATTGTTTTCAGGGATATTTGGTGATTTCATGAAGGAATATAAAGGCCACGCTGAGATGCCAAGAGGCTGATGGAATTGGAGCCAGCAACTGCTGGGCAAGGCAAGGCAACTTTATTTATAAAGCACATTTCATACATGAGGCAGACTCAAGTACTTCACATAAAAACATGTCATACAATAAAATGAAATCATTTGAAAAAAGGAATAAAATAGAAGAATTAAAAGAAAATAAAAGCAAAGTAAAAAATGCATTATAGAAAAGTGCAATGTAGTTAGGATTTAGCTGAAAGCTAAAGTAAACATAAAAGTTTTCAGTCTTGTTTTAAAAGTGGTCAAAGTTGGGGCAAGTCTTAAATCTTCAGGAAGTTTATTCCAGCTATTTGATGCATAGTAACTAAATCCTGCTTTCCCATGTTTTGTATTTACTCTGGGAATCACTAACAGATTGGTCTCTGAAGATCTTAGCGGTCTAGAAGACTTATATAGTGTAAGCATGTCAGTGATATACTTTGGCCCTAAACCATGTAGTGATTTATAGGTGAGCAGCAAGATTTTAAAAATCAATTCTCTGACATACAGGGAGCCAATGTAAGGATTTAAGAATTGGTGTAATGTGTTCACATTTTTTGGTCTTTGTTGGAACTCTAGCAACAGCGTTCTGAACTAGCTGTAGCTGCCTGACAGTTTTTTTTTTTCGGAAGACCTGCAAGGAGACCGTTACAATAATCTAGCCTACTAGTAATAAAGGCATGTACAAGTTTTTCTAAGCCTTGAGCTGACATGAGTCCTCTTAGTCCTGCTACATTTTGGAGGTGATAGTAGGCCGATTTTGTTACTGATTTGATGTGACTGTCGAAATGTAAATCTGAATCCATAATAACCCCGAGATTTCTGACTTTGTTTGAGGTTTTCAGGGACAAAGAGTGAAGCCGAAACGTCGCCTATCTCCTTCGCTCCTTAGATGCTGCTGCACCCGCTGAGTTTCTCCAGCATTTTGTGTACCCGTGAAGGTGTTGGATTACTTTAAGCCTTTCTTTTTTAGCACCAAAAACAATTATCTCTGTTTTGTCCCTATTTAGTTGAAGGAAATGTTGGCACATCCAGTCATTGTCACTTGCTCAATGCACTGGCACAGCAGATCTACGGGGCGATAGTCATTTGGTGATAGCGCTACGTAGATTTGTGTGTCATCGGCATAGCAGTGGTAGTCAATATTATTATTTTGCATGGTTTGCCCTAGTGGGAGCACGTAGATGTTGAATAAAGAGGGTCCTAAGATCGAACCTTGTGGGACTCCACACGTCACGTTGGTTGGTTCTGATACAACGTTGCCAATGGAAACAAATGATATGACCCGAACCAACTTGAAACTGTGCCTGAAAGCCTCACCCATTTTTCCAACCTGTCCAAAAGTATTGAGTGATCAACAGTGTCGAATGCAGCACTGAGGTCTAATAGCATTAATATTGAAATGTTGCCAGAGTTAAGACGGATGTCGTTTTCAACTTTAATAAGGGCGGTCTCGGTGCTATGAAGGGGTCTAAATCCTGACTGGAAGTTGTCATAGCAGCCAGTTGAAGCCAGGAAGTGATTAAGTTGCTTGAGGACAATTTTCTCAATTATTTTACTTATGAAAGGCAGGTTTGATATTGGTCTATAGTTGCTAATAATAGAGGCATCTAGGCTCCGCTTTTTTAAAAAGGGGTTTAATAACTGCAGTGTTCAAGGCTTTCGGGAAATTGCCTGATTGAAGAGAGCTGTTAATTATTTGCAGTATGTCTATTGCTAGGCAGTCAAAAAACATTCTTAAAAAAGTTGGTGGGTAAAGCATCAAGGCAGCAGGTGGATGGCCTTAGTTGTGTCACCATTTCCACAAGAGTTTTAGCGTCTATGACATTTAAAGCACATCATTATTGCCACGTTACTTTTGCCTGAACAGGGTGGTGATCCAACATTGGTGGGCAAGACCACAGACACTTTTTAAGTTGACTGAATGCATACAGCATAGAGGATAACCAATGTAAATGAAGCAAAGTTGTTTTTTTATATACGTTCAGAAGGGGTGAAGTTCAGAGTAGGTGAGGGAAGTGGAAATGTTGGGAAGATCGAGGTCACATCGGCAGTTAGAAATGAAGAGGTCTTGTGAGGGTGGATGGCCATCCGAGGGAGTCCAAGAGGAGGGGGACCGGTGGAGACGGGGTCATCACTGGGGGGTGAGGACTCCTTTTATTTATTCCGTTAATACCTTCGGAGGGGGGTGAGGTTTGAGGAAGTGAGGGGAGTGGAAACGTTGAGGCGATTGATGTCACGGCGGCTGGTTACGAAAAAGGGTCTCGACCCGAAACATTATCCATTCCTTCTCTCTAAAGATGCTGCCTGTCCCACTGAGTTACTCCAGCATTTTGGGTCTATCTTCAATACAAATGAAGTTTTCTCTGCACTGCCTCTAACTACTCAAGTCAAGCCCAAAATGCTGATTCATACCTCAGCTCTGATTTACATCCTGTTCAAATCAGAGGGCATCTATAGTCGTCTGGCTCAGGCCACCTACACAATACCCAGAACCAAAGTTATGTTGCACCATTTGAGTTATCATGAAAACAAATATAAATATTGACTCATTTTCCAAAGCTTCAGAGCGGCTCTCACAAATATTTACAGTTCATTTCGAATCTGAGGAGTGCTGAACTCAAAGGAACTGGGTGATTACTAGAGCCAGAATGATTAGGCACTAAAAAACTCTGAAATAGGCAGGCAAAAAGGCATGATAAAATTACAAAGAAGGCACAAAAAAATGCATTTATTGACAAAAATAGTCATAAAACGGCATTAATTTCCATCACCAAAATATGGTAAAAAAATAATATAAAGGAATACTACATTAAATGACCAAAGTTGCCTGGTTGCACATAATTACTAGCATTTTTTTCAAAGTATCTGGTGTTAAACTATGCAGTCTGTCAGACAGACTATGCTTCAGTTGTGAAAAACATCTTTCCATCTTAGCTGAGGTCACTGGTGCATACACGAAACAAGCTACAGACTCTATATTCATGTTGATATCTTGTGCATTAAAACTACCTTTGAGAACTTTATGTATGTTTTCTATTTCATTGTTAGCTAAATTCACTCTCTCACATTTTCCTTGTATGTCTTTACCTAAATCGTCAGGAACTATGTCTATCAAAACGCCATCCTCATCTGTAGAGCCAGGATATTTAAGCACTAAAAAATTCTGAAATAGGCAGCAAAAAGGCATAATAAAACAACAAAAAAGGCACACAAAAGACATTTGTTGACAAAATGCATAATAAGACATTTATTTCCATCACCAAAATATGGTTAAAAATAACAATATAACAGTATACTACATTAAATGACCAAAGTTGCCTGGTTGCATATAATTACTAGCATTTTTTTTTTAAATGATCTGGTGTTAAACTATGCCGTCTGTCATGCTTCAGTTGTGAAAAACGTATTTCTACCCCAGCTGAGGTCACTGGTGCATACCCAAAACAAGCTACAGACTCTATATTCATGTCGAAATCTTGTGCATTACAACTACCTTTGAGAACTTTAGCTATGTTTTGTGTTTCTTCGTGATCTTTGTTAGCTAAAATCACTCTCTCACATTTTCCTTGGTTGTCTTTACCTACATCGCCAAGAACTTTACGAATATCGTCAGTTACTTTGTTGAAAACCTGCAAGTTACTCACTAATGTTTCACACGTTTCTCAAGGGAAATGATAGCTTGTGGGTAGTTTGCAAAAATTGGAAGCAATAAACACAAGATCGCGGTGGAGGGACTTTCTCTGCATGATTTCACTGACGATCCTGACTGTAGCAGATTCTTGTTCTTCAAAACAGTTGACAAAATTTTTTATCTTTTCAAAATTTGCAGCATAGCAGAGCAGAGCAGAGCAGAAAGCCATGTACCCCACCTAGTCAAAATGGGCTGAGAAGGTAGCGGAATCTCGGGTGCAATTTCCTTGAACAACTTCACACATGACGATACTTTGAGGAAGATTTTCTTGACAGTGGAAACTAGGTGATCGACATTTGGAAACAAGCTACGTGTGTGCTTGGCAATGCTATGAAGTCCTTGAGCTGAGCATGTCAAATGCAACATTTTGTAGAATAAAACTTTAAGTCACAAATTCTCGTGTTTCATACCTTCTGGCCAAAGTACAGCAAGTGAAGATATAAACAACTGTGCAATAGTTGAGCTGTTTGACTTCTCCAATGTCAACAAACACTCCTTTGATGGTTGACCTGCCTCCAGTGCACCGATGACCACATTGGCAACATATCTCCCCACAGCATATTTTGTTGCGTGCAACTTCATCTCTAATTTTCTGCACAACAATGTTGAAGATGCTGTCAATATAATTTTTCTGTAATGGTGACTTGCTTGGTATATGTTCCTCTGTGTATTTCTCTAAAATACCTCAGATTTGTTTTCCAAATTCCACAGTGGAATTCTAGCATCAATGAATGCAAACTCAGATTTGCGACTGGAGCCAGCAGTAAATGTAGCGGGTAGACAAGCTTGGGTATTTCCATTTGGTAGTCTACACCCAAGCGGTATCAACATTGACTTCTCTAATTTTAGGTAGCCCTGGTCTTTTCCTTCTTCCCCTTCCCAGCTCTCCTTCTTGTCCTACTGTCTCCGCTTATTCCTTTCTTTTTCCTGCCCCCCATCAGACTGAAGAAGGATCTCAACCCGAAACATCGCCTCTTCCTTCCCTTCATTGATGCTGCCTCACCCGCTGTGTTTTTCCAACACTTTTCGTCTACCTTCGATTTTTCCAGCATCTGCAGTTCTTTCTTAAATAGATCTTGGAGAAGACTGAAACAGCGGGCAGCGGAACGAACGAATGAATGAATGAGCGACGGTGGCGTCCCCAGTTTCGCCCGGTGGTGGAGGTTTTCTTGTAAGTTATACTATGTGAACACATTAATAATAACATTCATATTAACGTGTTAACATAGAAAATATAATTGTAATCACGGTACAACTTGAGGAAATAGCACGACCTTTTAGCAAAACAGCACTCAATTGTGAAAAGGGCATTATCCTGGTGAAATCGTCAAAAAAGGCATGAAAAGGCACATGGCATTTATGGCAAAATGCAGGTTCTAGTGATTACCCTCACATCGCTAGATAAATAAGCGCCGATATCAACATGTTCCATCATTAAATCCAGGATCATGGACCCCAGGAGCAGTGCATTCATTGGCACGTGCCAAATATTCGACCTCTGATCAAGAGCTTCAAGCAATGATATCCCTGACACAAGCTTTGGGAGTTGGGAGAAGCGTTTCGATATAAATGTAAATAATGTGCAATGACTTCAACACCATATTTCGTATCAAGGCACTTCACAGGAGTGCACTCAAACCAAACAATGACACTGACCAAATAACAGAGATATTGAGCCAGACTTTGCTGAGCATGAGCAGAGCCTAATGGTCACATTCTCCATTGCCCTGAAGTTAACAGGTCCAGAAGAGTCCAGATTGATCCCCCTGACCAAGACCATTCTACAATGGACCATCGGAGCGGAGACGGATGTGAATGTCATCATCGACAAGATGTCTACCATCATCATAGGAGAGACGAATGAAACCTATGAAAAATTAGTTTTCAATAAACAAGACCAGAAATCAGGGGAAAGCATCGAATCGCATGTTGCAGGGCTGAAGGAGCTTGCTAAAACATGCAACTCCTGTGACTGCCTGAGAGAAAGTCTCATTCGAGATCACATCGTCATTGGTACTGCAGACCGGTAAACTAGGAAGACACTCCTTCAGAAGAGGAATCTGACACTGCAGGGGACTGTGGACATATGTAGATCCTCGGAGGTGACAGCGGCAAGAATGCAGGCCATCGGCGAAGAGCCGACAATACACAAGGAGGAACGATACAAACCGAGGGAAAAGATGGATGATTTTCCTTCGCAGAGGAAGCATCAGGGACTAGTCAAGTGCAAGTTGTGTGCAAGGACACACAAGCGTAGGAAGGAGGAATGCCCAGCGTATGGGAAGGACTGCAACAGATGCGGACGACAAAACCACTTTGCCTGCTGCTGCAAGCAGAGGAAGGAGAGCTTGCAGAAACGGGGTCTGCACAAGGTCGTAGAGACATCTGACACAACGTCCACTTCCGACACAGAGTCTGTGAGTTGCACAGAGATCAATGCAGCCGGAAACAATTCCCCACCCACACCACAGCCCCCATACCCCCCCACCCCCTGACCACCCTCCACCCCCCACACCACACAACGCTCCGTCCTCAGTGCACTCACCTGCCTTCCTCCGGCCACAACCCCCATCCTTGTCGCGTGTTCACCATCCCCCCGGACCTCCCCCTCTCCGACACTGAACGGTCGGTCCTCAGCAGAGGTCTTACCTTTGTCCCCCTCCGTCCCCACCTCAATGAGTTCCGCGCCCACCACGACTTGGAGCTCTTCTACCGTCGCCTCCGCCTCACAGCGTTCTTCACGGGAAGAAGTCCTCGCCCCCCCACTGATGATTCCTTTTCCTGTCTCCCACGCACCGCCTCCACTTGGAACCCCCCTCGTAGCCTTCCGGCTCTAGAACTATTTATCCAGAACTGCCGTCGGGGCATCAACCGCCTCGACTTCTCCACCCCCCTGTCTCACTCCAATCTCTCCACCCCCGAACGTACTGCCATCGACTCACTCCGTAACAACCCAGACTGGGTTATCAAACCCGCCGACAAGGGAGGTGCCGTGGTAGTCTGGCGCGTCGATCTCTACAAAGCGGAGGCCGCGCGCCAACTCTCGGACACCTCCTCCTACTTACCCCTGGACCATGACCCCACTGACCAACACCAGGTCACCATCTCGAGCACCATAACCGACTTCATCAGCTCCGGCTCCCTACCCCCCCGAGCCTCCAACCTCATCGTTTCCCAGCCCCGCACGGCCCGATTTTACCTTCTCCCCAATATTCACAAACCCGACTGCCCTGGCAGACCCATTGTCTCTGCCTGTTCGTGCCCCACCGAACACATTTCCACATACCTTGACGCCATCCCATCCCCCTTTGTTAAATCCCACCCCACCTATGTTCAAGATACCTCAGACACTCTCCGTCGGCTCCGCGCATTCCAGGCCCCCATCCTCTCATCTTTACCATGGACGTCCAGTCACTCTACACCTCCATCCTCCACCAGGACGGTCTTAAAGCCCTCCGGTTCTTCCTCGACCAGAGGAGCAACCCATACCCGTCCACTGACACCCTCCTCCGCCTAGCATAGTTGGTCCTTACCCTCAATAACTTCTCTCTTGACTCCTCCCATTTCCTCCAAACACAAGGCGTAGCTATGGGCACACGCATGGGCCCCAGCTACGCTTGCCTCTTTGTTGGGTACGTCGAACAATCCTTGTTCTCGGCGTACCAGGGCCCCATCCCCGACCTCTACCTCCGTTACATCGATGACTGCTTTGGTGTCACCTCCTGCACCCACACACAACTGACTGACTTCATTCATTTCACCACCAACTTCCATCCGGCACTCAAATACACTTGGACCATTTCCGACATTTCCCTACCATTCCTTGACCTCACCATCTCTATTGCGGAGGTGTTCGGCGTGTTGCAGATGACATCATCCTATTCGGAGTAGGGGACGCCAGTGAAGATGCAGACAGAAATCATGATGCAAGACTGCAAGATCATCTTCAGCAATGCAGAGGCAAAGGCATTAAACTGAACCGGAAGAAGTCGGAGGTGAAAACTACTAGTATCACATTTCTAGGACATATAATTGCAGATTGTGGCCTGAAACTGAATCTGAAGAAGATCCAAGCTATCCTAGAGGTGCCCAACCCTACCAATCCAACAGAAATCCAAAGATTACAAGGCAGTGTAAACTACTTTGCAAGATTCCTGCCAATGTTGTCGGACACATTCGAGCCTTTGAGGAGATTGACCCACAAGGATGCAGAATGGGAATGGTCATCACAACATGACATGGCAATGTCAAAGATCAAGGAGCTGTTGACAACGGCACCTATCCTGGCGCATTACGCACCAGACCAACAGCTGACCAAAAAAAATGCGATGCAAGCAAGGCAGGTCTAGGTGCACCACTTATGCAGAAAGGACAACCACTGTCCTATGTGAATCAAGCATTTACACCAACCGAGCAGAGAGATGCTTAGATTGACAAGGCACTAGCAATAGTGTTTGTCCTCGAGCGATTCCATCAGTACACCCACGGACAATGAGTGATCGTGGAGAGTGACCTCAAGCCATTGGAAGTCATTGTTAAAAAGCCTCTGCATAGAGCACCAAGACGTCTTCAGGGCATGATGATGAGGATGCTACACTATGACACTGAGATCAAATGGGTAAAGGGAAAAGACATGCATCTAGCAGATATGCTGTCCCGAGCATACCTCCCTGACACCACAGGATGAACCGGATTCAGTGATGTCAACGCAGTTGAGTCTTTGAGCATGGGAGAGGACAAGGTCAAACGCATCCAAGCCCACACCAGGGAAGGCGAAACGCTACAAACAGTGAAGAGAGTGATCCAAAATGGATGGGCAGATCACAAGGCTGACGTTCCAGAGGCAGCACAAACGTACTTCAACGTCAGAGACGAGTTGAGTGTGCAAGACGGCCTCGTATTCAGAGGAGAGAGAGTTGTAATCCCTGTCACTCTACGCAAAGATATGAAGGAGACACTCCACGCCTCTCACCAAGGAGTAGAAGGAACCCTCAGACGTGCTAGAGAATGCATTTTCCGGCCAGGAATGAACTCCGATGTGAAGCAGTTCATTTCAAACTGTGATGCCTGCAGGACGTACGAACAACAGAATCAGAAAAAAAACTCTGGTGCCCCATGACCTCTCAGATCGACCATGGGAGAAAGTGGGAACCGATCTGTTCGAACTTGAGGGAAAGCATTATTTAATCACAGTGGACTATCTATCTGATTTCTGGGAAATAGACAGACTGTACGACCTGAGCAGGAGGACAATCATTGTGAAACTCAAGAACCACTTTGCAAGATACGGAATTCCAAGCACTGAGGTAAACGATAACGGGACGAGAACTGTGTCAGAGGAGTTTGCCAAATTTGCCAGGAAATGGGAATTTGACCGCTACACTATTTCTCCGAGACATAGCCAAGCTAACAGTAAGGTGGAATCAGCAGTCAAGGCAGCTAAGCGAGTGCTGAAGAAAACCAAGTATGTATGTGGAGAGGTTGTGGAGAGGAGTGTTTAGGGAGAGGATGTTTCAACTAGTGCGAGAGTCTATGACTAAGGTCATAGCCTCACAATAAAAGGATGCTCCTTTCGGAAGGAGATGAGGAGGAAATTCTTTAGTCAAAAGGCGGTGAATCGGTGGAATTCATTGCCATGGAAGGCTATGGAGGCCAAGTCAATGGGTATGTTTATGGTAGAGATAGATAGATTCTAGATTAGTGTGGGTGTCAGGGGTTATGGGGAGAAGGCAGGAGAATGGGGTTTAGAGTTAGATCAGCCATGATTGAGAGTTAGATCAGCCATGATTGAATGGCAGAGTAGACTTGAAAGGCCGAATGGCCTATTCTTCTCCTATCACTTATGTAAGATAGAACAATTGGGGAGAAGCAACCCCACCGTGAATGTGTCCATTGTAGACATCACCTGAGCAAGTGAGAATTATCAGCTACTGACCTTTCATCGGTTACTCAGATTCCAGCAACGCTCTGAATTTAGACAAAAAAATGCCGGAGTAACTCAGCGGGTCAGACAGCTGAGAGAAAAGAAACGGGTGACGTTTCAGGTTGAAACCCTCATTCAGACTGAGAGACAGGGGAAAGGGAAACAAGAGATATAGACGGTGATATAGAGAGATATGGAACAAATGAATGAAAGATATGCAAAACAGTAACAATGGTAAAGCAAACCGGCCATTGTTAGCTGTGGCCGAGGTGAGAATGAGTACGGACAATTAGACTCAACAAGACGACTTTGAAGCTGGTACGACTATGGTGGGGGAGGGATGGAGAGAGAGGGGATGCAAGGGTTACTTGAAGTTAGCCTACTCCGCCATGATTGAATGGCGGAGCAAGCTTGATGGGCCGAATGGCCTAATTCTACTCCCACTCCTTAAGACCTTCTCTCTCCCCATTGCCCCAACCCCACTAGCAGCAGCAATCAGGGGGTGGGTCGAGCCAAGCTGCGCTGGGTGTGCTGAGCAGACTCACTCACTGAGTCAGTGAGACTGGTTGGCAGTTGGCTCTTCCCATGCCTGCTCGCTCTCCCATCCCGATTACTCTAATTCCTCACCCGCACAGTATTCATTTTCAATTTACGAACATCCTGGGTTACAAAGATCTGTTGGGAATGGAAACCTGTTCTAACCTGCGGAATTCCTGTACCTATATACGCATCTTGTGCATATCGACATTCGTGGCAATGGTCGGATGTTGCAACGTTAAGTCGCTTCCAACGAAAAGGGTTCCAGTACAACAGAGCCTTTTAACCCAGTGCAGATATAAAGGCTTTTCACAGCAGCGTCAATATTAATCTCACTGCCCAAAGCTTTTACAATTTTCCTCTTCTTCAAATATGTTTTTATTTTTTCCTTTAAAGGACGCAGGCCTTGTCACATTCCCTGTTCCAAAGCATTCGACGTTTCTAACCACCCTTCAAGTGACAACAGTTATCTGGGACCATTTAAAGTTGTGAAAAAATTATTTATATGAGAGAGTACATTGCATGACAAGTACTTTTGCAGATGACACTAAAGTGGGTGGTATTGTAGATAGCGAAGATGGTTGTCAAAAATTGCAGCAAGAATTTGATCGGTTGGGCAGGTGGGCTGAGGTTGATATAGAGAAGTGCGAGGTGCTGCATTTTGGGATGTCCTACAGGGGCAGGACCTACACAGTGAATGGCAGGGCTCTGGGGAGTGTTGTAGAGCAGAGGGATCTAGGATTACAGATACATAGTTTCTTGAAAGTGGCGTCACAGGTCGATAGGGTGGTTAAGAAATGCTTTCAGCACATTGGCCTTCATCAGTCAGAGTATATCGAGTATAGAAGTTGGGAGGTTGTGCTACAGTTGTACAAGACATTGTTGAGGCCACATTTGGAGTATTGTGTTCAGTTTAGGACACCCTGTAATAGGAAAAGATTTTGTTATGCTGTGAAATGTGCAGAGCAAAGTTACCAGAATGTTGCCAGGACTCAAGGACCTGAGCTACAGGGAGAGGTTGAGCAGGCTAGGCCATTATTCCTTGAATGCAGCAGGATGAGAGGGTGAACTTATAGAGGTGTATACGATCATGAGAGGACTACATAGATGAAATGCACATAATCTTTTACCCAGAGTAGGGGAATCAAGAATCAGAGGGCATAGATTTAAGTGTGAGGGTGGGGGTGGAGATTTAATAGGAAGCTGAGGGGAACTTTTCTTGCTCAAAGGATGCAGGTACTGTATATGGAATGAGCTGCCAGAAGAGGTATTTAAGAAGGAACTGCAGATGCTGGAAAATCGAAGGTAGACAAAAGTGCTGGAGAAACTCAGCGGTTGTGAGCTGATGCATGGAAACAAAATGAAAATAGGCTACGTTTCAGGCCAAAACCCTTGCCAGAAGAGGTAGTTGAGGTAGGTGCTATCACAATGTTTAAAAAAATATTTGGACATGTATGTAGACAGGATAGGTTTCAAAGGAGATGGGCCAAACACAGGCAGGTAGGTGGGTACAGTGTAGATGGGACATGTTGGTTGGTATGGGCAAGTTTGAGTTGAGTGTATCGAGTTTAGTTTCCTTGAAAAACTAAACTCAATAAGCTAAAGACAATCTTGCCAATATTGGGCCAAAGTGCCTGTTTCCACCTTCTATGACTAATCAGAATGTGACCTTTCTTATAGCTATAGAATATGCGACATTTTAAACATGCGGACTCGGTGGGCCATAGGGCTTGTTTCTGCGATGTATCTCTAAATTAAACTAAATGAAAGCAGGTCAATCTGCATGGCCTCTCAACACAATCATGGCTGATTTCCTATCCTAATCCAATATCCAGGCATCAATATCTAACAATTGTCCTAACCAGCACTGTAAATCCTGCCACATTCTTCATTATACTCCCCCCCCCCCACCATCTCATTGTGATCCCATATTTCCGCCTCCATGCATTTTGTTTCCATGCGTCAGCTCACAATCAAAATCACGATAACACTTTATTAGCCAAGTATGTTTTGCAACATACGAGGAATTTCATTTCCCAAGTCAGTCATACAAATATAAAGCAACAGAACACACAAAATACATTTTAGCATAAACATCCATCACAGAGACTCCTCCACATTCCTCTCCGTGATGGAAGGCGAAAAAAAATCTCTTCTGCTCACTTCTACAATTCATAGCTGCCAATCTTCCTCAGCAACTCTTCCTTTACATTTCCTCCTTGGACAGACTTGCCGCCTTCACGCCCTTATCAAAGAATACATTTTATGACGAAATTCAGCCAGAAAAAGTGGAGGCTGGATGGATTACACTCCAGGACATAATTAAATGCCCAGGGAAAACCTATGAATATTCCTTCAGGGATCACAATGAGGATCTTTGATTCAACTCGTTTGATTAATTTTACTTTAGTTTAGAGATACAAGTATGGAAACGGACCCTTGGGTCCACTGACTGAACATCGATCCCCCGTCCACACTACTTCTGTGTCATCCCACTTTCTCATCCACTCCTTCCACAATTGGAGCAATTCTACAGAGGCCCATTAACCTACAAACCCGCAGGTCTTTAGGACGTGGGAGGAAACTGGAGAACCCACAGGGTTACAACAAAAAGGTGCAAATCCGAGGTCAGGATCGAACTCAGGTCTCTGACACTGAAGCAGCAGCCCGACCAGCTGTGCCACTGTGTTGCCCCTTTTAACATATTGTATATATTAATGGGTAATTATACTACCTCTATAATCGCACTGGTCTAATTGTGCTTTAGTTGGGAATACCTATCTCAGTACAGAGCGGGCGGGATGGGGCCGTGAAGATTTCACATAAATGACTGAAAATATGGAATCCCTACTCCACAAACGGAGTGGTTTACTTCTGAGATACAGCATGGAAACAAGCCCCTTGGCCCACTGAGTCCGTGCCGACCAACATTCACCCATACACTGGTTCTATCCTACACACTAGGGACAATTTACAGAAACCTTTGGGATGTGGAAGGAAACCGGAGCACCCACGGAAAGCCTGTGTTGTCTCAGGGAGAAAGTGCAAGCTCCGTACACACAGCACCCTTAGTCAGGCTCACTTGTAATCCATGGGAAAAAATGAGAATAAGCAGATTTGAGAAACTAAGTAACTGAATCACATTCATGACGAGCTCCTCCCATCAACACTCACCATGCGGTGAGGAGTCAGGCACCACTTGTCACATCTCCGCATCTCTTTCTGCTTTCTGTAGAGACCAAACCCTCTGTAACACTTATCCCCTCCCACCAAACCCACAGTATCCAGTTACCTTCCACTGCAGGACATGTAACATCCGTCTTTACACTTCCTCTCTCAATTCCACCAGGGACCTCCGCAGTCCTCCCAGGCTTTCAGGTGAGGCAGAGATACACGTGAACATCTTCAAACCTTGTCTATTACATTTGCTGCTCCCGATGTAGCCTCCGTCACATCAGCAGGACCAAGCACTGCTAGGCAACTGTTTTACCGAACACTGTCTGCCAAGGCCTTCTGGGTTTGCAAGTTGCTAACCAACCAAACTCCACTTCCCTGATCGCCGCCTCTGTCCTTAGCCACCTCCATTGCCTGAGTGAGGCCACATGCAAACCGGAGAAACACCTCCTCATAGTCCTCCTGGGAAGTTTACAACACAACAATATGGATGTTGAATTCTCCAATTTCAAGTAGCTCCCTTTAACCTTCCTTTCATTACTGTGGCTCTACCCCCCGTCCCCCACCCACACACACCCACACACATTTCTTCCTGCATTTCCCACCGCTCCAGACGTCCTGCTACTTACCACTCCTTCACACACTCATCTTCCATCCCCTGAATTCTCCATTTCCCTTTTGCATCCCTTCTTTTCGCCCTTCCCGTATCAACTTCCACCCATACCCCTTCCTCCGGCCTTGCCTTTCACTCCTCTTCTTCTCTCCTTGTCTAACACCTTTTTGTTTTCTTTTCCTCTCCACACATCTGCTATTCACCCCATGTCACTTCCACTTGCCGGGCCTTGTCCCACCCCCACCTCTCTCTCCCCCCCCCCCCCCCCGTCCCGTCCCCCGTCCCCCATCCCGCACTTCTATCAGCATGAAGATGTGTCTTGACTGCAAACATCATTTGCCCATTCCCTCCACAGATGCTGCCTGTCCTGCTGAATTCTTCTGGCACTTCGTGTTTGGCGCAAGTTTCCAGCATGTGCGATTTCTTGTGCCTCAATATATTCAGAAACTGTTTAACAGACTGAATTGCTGAAGTTTACACATGCAGTTGCAATGCAGACACCGCCTTCTCACCAATTCCCAAAATAGATCCAAATCCTCACAAATTATATCTGAACATGTCCGGGTCTCAAAAAGACACAAAGTGCTAGAGTAACTCAGCATCTCTGCAGGACATGGATAGGTGACATTTCAGAATGGGAGTCTTCTTCATTTTCTCCAAATATGTGCTCCAGCACTTTGTGTCTTTTTTTTTGTAAACTAACATCTGCAGTTCCTTGTGTGTACATCAAATAATCTGATATGGACATTCCTAACCTTGTAGCCACATCCAATCGTCCATTTCCCCAATACACAACGCATCTTCAGTAATGTTAATACCCGCAGCAGTCTCAAAATACATTAAAATTGGCTACCTATCCATCTCTAGGCTCTGCATTGACTTTCCTTGCACATGCAAGATCTCCCCAGCACTTAACCCGAAGCATCAAATCTTCCCTGAATTGCTGAAACAACTTGTATCCTGATCCTGTTCATACATTAAAACTTTCCCCAAATCCTCCCTACCTGATAACCATCTCTCTTCCAGTGCCAGCTCTCCAACCATGAGCAGCTATGCCCAGGCCCCTCACCTACAATCAATCACACATTCACCCAATGACTCCTATCAAACACTAACATTCCCTACACTTCCAAATTTCAATCAACTCTTTGCAACTCTCCCCAAGACCTCTGAACAATCTCGAGTTCTCCTGCTGATGGCCATCCCAACCTGTACCTCGCACCTCAGATGAACCACAATATCTTCTCAGTACACCTGAACAGGAAACAGCTATGCTCTATAAACCTACTGCTGCACCAGCGCTCACCAATATCTGCATTCTTGACTCTGCCTTGTACTATTTACTAAACATCAACTCTCCCAAGACCACTGCCAGAATAACAACTCTCCCCGATGACTCCTGACTAACCACCAACTTATTCCAGGATCTCTCACCAACCACCAAGTCTATCCAGATCCCCAATCAGCCGCCAACTCTATCCAGAGAACCAACAACTCTTCCCATCAACTCCTACCAACCACCCTGGGACATCCAACCAACCACTAGGACCACGCACTACCCACCAACTTCTCAGGACCACTCACAACATTTTCTCAGGACCACCTACCAGCCGCCAACTCTCCAGGAAATCTCCCACAAAGTACCAACTCTCAGGAACACCCACTAATTGTCAGCTCTCCGCAGGACCACTGACCAGCCAGTACTTTTCCGCAGCACCTTCCACCAACCTCCAACCCGCCACAGATCTCCAGCCAGCCACCAACTCTTCCCTGGATTTCTGACCAGCCACCAACTCTCACCACTGCACACATATCCAAGAGCCATTTCTCCTCTGCAAATCCGACCCTGCACCAACTCACAGCCAATCTCCAACTGTTCCCTGGGCCCTTAACTAGCCACCGCTGTCCCAGGTCCCACAACCAACCACCGGCCCTGACCGTTCAGCAACTCATCTCATGTCTCCCACCCAACCGCCAACTCTCCAAGGGATCTCCAAGTCCCCGCATCCTCCCATAAACCACTATTCCTCCCCAGCACAGCCAAATCAACCACCAATTCCCTCTTGTCCAATACACCCACCCAATTGGTGAACTCTCCCTGGTATACCTGCCCGTCGATCAACTCTTCTCATCAATCTGACGAGTACCGACTCTTACCAAAGCCCCCACCAACCATTAACCTTCTTCCCAGTAACCGCAATTGTAACTGAAGAAGGGTCTCGACCCGAAACGTCGTCCATTCCTTCTCTGTCGTCCATGCTGCCTGACCCGCTGAGTTACTCCGGCATTTTGTGTCCACAATCTTAACTATTGTTTCAATTTAGTTTATTGTCACTTGTGCTGTCGTACAGTGAAAAGCTTTCTGTTGCGTGCTATTCAGTAAGCAGCAAGGCAATACGTGTTTACAATCACGCCATTTACAGTGTACAGATACATGATATGGGAATAACGTTTAGTGCAAGGTAAAGCCAGCAATGTCCGATCTGAAGAAGGATCTCGACCTGAAACGTCACCCGTTCCTTCTCTCCAGAGATTGCTGCCTGTCCCGCTGAGTTACTCCAGCTTTTTGTGTCTATCTCCGATCAAGGATAGTCGAACCCAATTGAGCGCCAACTCCCACTGCCAGTACATCTGATCAATCTCTGATTCTCACCGGTATATCTGACCAACCACAAAGTGACCCCAGCCCATCAAACCAAAGAATCAACTCTACTCAGTATATCTGACCCAGTACCAATTCTTACCAGTGGTTTAATCAGTTACTAACTCTCCTCAGTATCCATTATATCACTCTCCCTTAAGTCCTGTATAAACACAAATTCTCCCCAAACACCTAATCTCCTTAAAACCAACAAACCACCACTCCTATTATCCACAATGTTAACTGGCATTATTTGCACAACAAACCGCCAGCACTTCCTAAAAGTTCTGACTGCTCAGTAACTCACCTCACAACCCTCGATCAACTACCTCTCCCCAAGATATTCAGCTAACCACCAACTCTCCCTGCTAATCCCAATTTCAACTGGCTGATCGCAAATACTCTTCATGATCTCTAACTAACCACTAACCCTTGCCAGGAACTCAGATCAACCAACACTCCCCAGCGCCTTTAGCCAGCCACTGAATCTCCCCACTACCCCCGGCCATCAACTTCCCCCCAACATTGAGATGAGTTGGTCATCTCAACCAACTGCGACCTTTCCCATTTCACCCACCGACCCACCAGGCGCACAGGCCGAGTGGAAGCACCAAGTCATAGAGTGATACAGTGTGGAAACAGGCCCTTCGGCCCAACTTGCCCACACCAGCCAACATGTCCAAGCTACACTAGTCCCACCTTCCAGCATTTGGTCCATATCCCTCTAAACCTGTCCGATCCATGTACCTGTTTCTTTAATGTTGGGCTAGTCCCTGCCTCACTACCATACACCCAGCATCCTTTGTGTGAAAAAGTTACTCCTCAGATTCCTATGAGATATTTTTCCCTTCACCTTAAACCTATGTCCTCTGGTCCTCAATTGCATCTACCCGATCTATTCCTCTCATACACCACTCTAAGGTCACCTCTAGTCTCCCTGTGCTCCAAGAAATAGCGTCCCAGCCTACTCAACCTCTGCCAACTGCTCAGACCCTCTAGTCCCGGCAACATCCACTCTCTGTGAATCTTCTCTGTAACCCTTCCAGCTCGCCAACACCTTTCCTGTAACACGGTGGCCCAGACCTGAACACAATGCTTTAAATGTGGCCTCGCCAACGGCTTAGGACACCCATCGGACCACCGATCCTGCCCACTTAGACACAAGAAGCTGGAGTAACTCAGCGGGACAAGGGTCTCGACCTGAAGCTTCTCTCCAGAGATGCTGCCTGTCCCGCTGAGTTACTCCGGCTTTTTGTGTCTATCTTTGGTTGAAACCAGCATCTGCAGTTCCGTCCGACACAACGCTGCCCAGTTGCCCCCCAACACCCCCCACTCCCTAACAGACCTGCAGTGGGATCCGAGCAGAAACGCGGACAGTCTCCAAAGTACCCAGAGTTATACACGTGGCCGGATGAGGCGGCGAACAGGAAGCTTTCAAGTGAGGCTTTTTTGAAACTTTTGCAAAGCAGAAATGAGCACGAAGGGACGCTGACGTTCGCAGAGCGGCCGGGAGAGGCTGTGGACGCGGTGCGGGCGGCGGGGACTGGGGCAGCTCAGCCCGGGCACCAACCCGGAGTGACCCGCCGCGCCGTGCAAACCCCAGGGCAGCCAGCAGCTCCCAAACAGAGCAGAGGGAGCGACAACACTCAGTCCCACATGGCTATACACAACTGGGAGACCTTTCCAAACATTAGAGAGAGAGAGAGAGAGAGAGAGGGGGGGGGGGGTAGTGGGAGTAACTCAGCATCACACACAAAGGAAGTTACAGTAATTAATCCCATTACCATCAAAGGCTGGTGTTTCCGACCTCTCTCAGTGTTGGGCTGAGGCGGTGCTGTGTAGCGCAGCCTGGCGTCTGCTCTCCATGCACGGAGGCTAAGTTGAGTAACTGAAACACATTATTCCTCTCTCTCTGTCTCTCTCTGTGTGTCCTCCCCCTCAGCTCACAGGCACATGGTTAATCGCCGCCGTCTGCCACGCAGCGCTCACATTACCAGGAAGCCGAGAGACGGAGAGAGGCTCCTCTGAGATTTGAAGAGCTCCTCTGACGTGAAACCTCGCCCTCTCTTGACATCATCCACGCCCACAGCCCTCGCCCCCACTCCACGAGAGACAGCCGATGCCAAAGCCTGGAGCAAACACACACACACACACACACACACAGCTGAAGGAAGACACAAACAAGCTGGAGTAACTCAGCGGGACAGGCAGCATCTCTGGAGAGAAGGGATGGGTGGCGAGTTGGATCGAGACCCTTCTTCAGAGGGTCCAATGATGCAGCCTCGACGACCACAGATGCTGCGCGACCCGCTGAGTTCCTCCAGCACTTTGTTCTTCTCCCCCCTTTTCCCAGTGACTCGGAGTGGGGCCACTGGCTGGTTGAACCCGGTGGTCCAGTGGGTGAGCTGCTATCCCTGCAGGGCTGAGAAGAGAAATTGAATTATTCTGAACTCACCCCCCCCCCCCCCCCCCCCCCAGAAGTTGAGCGTGAAAATCAAAGCTCCTCTGGTGTTTCAAAGTTGCATTATTTCCCCCGCCACAGCACTCGTGACTCAAGTCGTAAACTTCGCTATAAACCGACCTTGACAAGAAGTTTCAACACAAGCTCTACACAATGTAGGGCTGGCCGCCCGTTCAGAATCAAGCGAAATGCAAACTGGAGGAACATATTTCGCTTGGGCAGCTGGGACATAGACATAGGAACTAGGGGTGCGGGGATAGGCCGTTCGGCCCTTTGAGCCAGCACCGCCATTCAATATGATCATCCAAACTCAGTGGTAGACAAAAATGCTGGAGAAACTCAGCGGGTGAGGCAGCATCTATGGAGCGAAGGAATAGGCGACGTTTTGGGTCTCGACCCGAAACGCCACCCATCCCTTCTCTCCAGAGATGCTGCCTGTCCCGTTGTGTTACTCCAGCTCTATGTGCCTATCTTCCATTCAACCCTCAATGAGTGCGTTCGCCACTCCTCAGAACGCACTCATTGATAAATTCACGTGTCTATTATCTCAGTCTGATCTTCACTGACATGCTGCCGCCATTCCATCTTCAGCTTTAAACATTTTCACAACCTTTTAAGGACATAGATTCCAATTTGCTGTTCCCGGTGTAAGAAATGATTTAACCCCGAGATAAATTGTTACATTCATTTTCCCCAGAGAGCCACAATGTCGCCAGAGTGTAGGGCAACTTTACATCATCGGGTTTGTCTATCCATTAAACACACAACAGTTTAACGAGACCGCTGTCGTGTAAAATAGTGGCTGTGGGATCTTTCGACTGTCGAGAGGAGGAAACTGTCGAGAGGTATAAAGAAGGGTCCCGATCCGAAACGTCACCCATTCCTTCTCTCCAGAGATGCTGCCTGTCCCGCTGAGTTACTCCAGCTTTTTGTGTCTATCTTTGGAGGAAATGGGAAGCCAGCTTCATGTCAAAATGTAAAGAAGCTATCCTTGTGAATTCAGTAGCCCGTCAGTTCTTCCGATATGTTTATGTTATTGTTGAGAATAGATGCTCCGGACACGAGAGGATCCTAGTAGACCCCTCGCAATCTCACACCATGACGGGGAAGCTTGTAGTAGATGTGTAAAAGGAGGAACTGCAGATGCTGGTTTAAACCGAAGATAGACACAAAAAACTGGAGGAACTCAGCGGACACAACAGGATCGCTGGAGAAAAGGAATAGGTGGCGTTTCGGGTCGAGACCCTTCTTCAGAAAATCTAAACTCATTAAATGTAACAACTTGTTATGTGTCATAACTTGCTACAGGTACATGTTCCCTGAAAGCGGGAACGCAGGTAAAACACGGTGGTGAAGAAGGCTTTTTGGGTTGAGACCCTTCTCTAGAGATGCTGTCTGACCCGCTGAGTTACTCCAGCTTTTTGTGTCTATCTGTGAGTTTGAGGTTAATGCTGAAAGATGCCGCCTCTGTTGATGCAGTGGTCCCTCTGTTGTGCACTGGATGCACCAACCTAGATTGTACCCTCTAGTCTCTGGAATGGAGCTAGACCCAAAGCTAAACCAATACTTCACAATACAAATTGTGGCCCTCAATTTATGTGCAGAACTTGTGATATTTGTCCTAAAAAGTCCTAACCCAAAATAAAAATTCAAAATAACAAATAGATAATTTTATTGATGAAAGTTTTTGTGCTGTGGTATTTTCACCCATATGAAAATGTTCAGCTCTGAGAAACCGTTGTGGACTGGAGAGAGTGGACGTGGAGAGGCTAGGAGTTAGAGGTCACAGCCTCAGAATAAAAGGACGTTTCTTTAGGGAGGTGTGTGGGAATTTCTTTAATCAGAGGGTGGAATCTGTGGAATTCATTGCCACAAAGGGCTGTGGAGGTCAAGTCAAAGGATATTTTAACGGCAGAGATAGATAGATTAGTATGGGTGTCAGGTTATGGGGAGAAGGCAGGAGAATGGGGTTGAGAGGGAAAGATATATCAGCCAGGATTGGATGTCAGAGTAGACTCGATGGGCTGAATGGCCTAATTCTGCTCCTATCACTTATGGTAAGGAATTGAAAGTAGGATCCCATGGCATTTTTCTGTGGATTAGATGCTTTAGATGCAACTATTATTGGCTCTGCATTTCCTACAACCAACAATGAACTACCCTCAGAAAAACATGAAGAACCTGCTCCTGCTGTTTGCCAACGGGGTTAGGATGTTGAGAAGATGTTCCAATAAGGAAAGAGCCAATACTCCTTATTGTTTGCTTTGCAATCCTCCAATAATCTAATTCTTCCAGAGTTCCCTTGTGGAAGCAAAATGAGATATGCTTGAACTTCCTCTGGCGAAAGATTCAAAGTGGCTGCACAGTGGCAAAACCAATAGAATTGGTGTCCCCAGCTCTCTGCCACAAACGTGTTAGATGGTTGTTTAACTTACCACTGTAAACCACAGGTGAGTGGTGGAACTGTAGGAGCAAATTGCAAAGGCCATGTAGAGTTGGTGTTCGAAGTAATGGGTGATTTATTAAACTCAGTAGGCCAGTGGAGCTGACCTGTCAAATGTAACTTGGTACATCGTTATTATTCTCATATGATGAGGGTACTCAGTGACTCGATTAACAGATTTTGTGGAGTGTGTAAGAAGGAACTGCAGATGCTGGTTTAAACTGAAGAAAAACACAAACAGCTGGAGTAACTCAGTGGGGCAAGCAGCATTTCTAGAGAGGAATGGGTGACGCTTTGGGTTGCGAAACAAAGACCCAAAACGTCGGCCATTCCCTCTCTCCGGAGATGCTGCCTGTCCCGCTGAGTTGCTCCAGCATTTTGTGTCTTTCTGAGGTTTTGCAGACTTGATTAACAATATAACAATGTCATAATTACAGAATGGAACTCTGTAATTAGACTTGGTCACAAACAGAATGAGATGGTAGTCTACAAGTCTAAATTCGTTAACAGTAGATCCCAATTTCTGTTACAATGACAAGTTCACGCCAATCAATTAATTCCCTGTTAGGCTTTGTCAGTGGTTTTCCGTCACCACATTAGCACAGTCCACATCCCCATTCACTAATTATTAGCCCTCTCTATGGCTTACAACTGCTACAACAGAACCTTGGAAGGAGTTAATGGGAATTAAGGAGGAGTAGGCTCTAGGTAAAAGAAGCAGAGTATAGGATTGTCAGATGGGTCTCCTTCTGTGTTATATAGGAATATAGTTCTGTAATCAGTAGCCTTAAGGAAGAGTTTAGTTCTGTAATGTTCTTGCAGCCAGTGGAATTCTATAGCTGTACATTCAGGAATGGCAAACTAGATGAGGGTACAGAGACTACTGCCTTGCCCAACTTGCAGTCTTGACAACAAAAGTTATAAGTTGAAGCTCAATGCTCTTAAGACAGTGGAATTGATTGTAGACGTTAGGAGAGCTCCCCCTCCCCTCAGCCCACTCACCATCAACAACACCACAGTCACATCTGTGGAGTCTTTTAAGTTCCTGAGAACCATCATCTCCAAGGACCTTAAGTGGGGGGCTACCATCGACTCCACAGTCAAAAAGGCACAACAGAGGATGTACTTCCTGCGGCAGCTGAGGAAGCACAATCTGCCACAGGCAATGATGGTCCAATTCTACACGGCCATCATAGAGTCTGTTCTCACCTTCTCCATCATGGTCTGGTTCAGCTCAGCCACCAAGCACGACACCTGGAGGCTGCAGCGAATCGTCTGATCAGCAGAGAAGGTTATTGGCTGCAACCCTCCCTCCATTGATGAACTGTACACTGCAAGGGCCAGGAAGCGAGCGGGCAAGATCATCTCTGACCCCTCTCACCCTGGCCACAAACTCTTTGAATCTGGACTGTCACAGCTGCCACAGGCAGACATAAAAACAGTTTTTATCCACAGCCAAAAATCTGTAGCCTCCCTTTGATCTGGTATTTTGTTGGTTCACACGCGTGATCAATGGTGTTTTATTATTAATGTTTTATTATTATTAATGTTTAGTGTTTTCTGAGTCATTCGTAACTGTCACTGTATGTTATATTGTTACTTATGGGCGGAGCATCAAGGCAAATTCCTTGTATGTGAATACTTGGCCAATAAACTTACTTACTTACTTATTTACTTACTTACTTAAATGGCAGCAATTAAGCAATGAGCAGCCATGGGCTAACTGTTCTTTCATGTCAAATAAGGTTTCAGAAAGTGATGGCTTTCTGGCAGTGTTGCACTTGGCTCTGTGGGACTAGACTGGTTTAAAACCAAAATACATGCTGCCTGCTGAAACGCTTGAGGAAAGACATGATAGCCTTCAACAAAAAGGGGAAAAAAGAAGCGATCAAAAATTTGCGACCTATTTCACTGCTTAATGTGGAATACAGGGTTCTGTTCCTTGGTGAGATTTCAAGGTTTGCTGATTGGCAATGAAATTCACGTCGACAGCAAAAAGAAGCAACTACTGAAGGAACTAAGCAGCGTCTGTGGAGGCAAATAAATGGCTGTCATTTCATGCAGGGATCCTGCATTGCTTTGCCTCCACACACACTGAGTTTCTGCACCAGTTTGTATTTTGCACCAGATTCTAGTGTCTGAATTCTCTTGTATCTCAATTGTGGAACCGTTTGGACTGTTCCCAGTAAACATTTTCCGTGAAGCCACTTGGCTATATTTAGTTTAGTTTAGAGATACAGCACGGAAACTGGTCCACACCGACCAGCGATCCCCGCACCTTAACACTATCCTGCACACACTAGAGGCAATTTACACATACGCCAAGCCAATACCTGTACATCTACATACCTGTACATCTTTGGAGTGTGGGGAGGAAACCGAAGATCTTGGAGAAAACCCATGCAGTCACAAACTCCATACAGACAGCGACCGCAGTCGGGATCGAACCCGGGTCTCTGGCGCTGTAAGTGCTGTAAAAGGCAGCAACTCTACCGCTGCATCACTGTGCCACCCTATATGTAGGAGAGGTGGGTAGATACTGGTCAGCTTGGATCAGCAGAAGGTCTTTGGCAGATTACAGCAGATCTGCATGGTGGAGAGAGAGCAAAGGAACACGAGAAGTAGAGGAGAGCAAGAGGAGCGCTTCACGTTAGTTTACAGCCTCCTTTTACTGCACACTGAGAACTGGAGTCTGTGCTAAATCCTCCCAGAATGTTTGCTGGAAAATGAATGTCATACGAATGGAATATAAATAGAATGCTGTGGTTGGTATTGAAATTGTGCACAGCAATGTGCTGCTTTGTGGCAGTAAAATGCATACCTTTGAAAAGAAAAATGCTCCTGCACCAGACACACTTTTGCAAAATATGCAGTAACTCCTGCACATTTCTGTATAATGCAGCTGTTACATTGTGCTTAGATTAGAGCCACACCAACCCTGCCCCTGCAAAAATGTCTGAGCATTTATAGTGAGGGAATAGAAAAACCAACCCTATCTTCACCAACAGAGGCAACACATCTCTTAGATACATATTATTCCAAGTTATACTATATAAGACCATTTTATTCCAATCAAGTTGCTACCTCTCAGTTCAGTTTAGTTTATTGTCACGTGTAGCAAGGTACAATGAAAAGCTTTTGTTGCGTGCTAAACAGTCAGCATGTTTACAGTCGACCCATTTAGTTCAAGTTGAAATTCAATTTCATATTTATTGTCACTTAGGTACAGTGACATTTGCGTTACCATACATCCATACTATGTGAAAAGAACACAATACACACATGAAATAAAATGTAACATAAACATCCACCACAGTGGAATCCACATTCCTCACTGTGATGGAAGACAATAAAGTTCAGTCATCTTCTTCCTTTGTTCACCCGTGGTCGGGGCCTTTGAACCCTCCGCAGTTTGCCGCGACAAACGGTCCGATGTTCAGGCCATCTCGACGGGATGGTCGTAACTCCGATGTCAGGGCGGGTCAGAACACTCTGCGGCGTGGAGTTCCCGAGTCGGCCGCTTCTTGCCGGAGACCGCGGCTTCATGGCGTTGGAAGTCCACAGGCCCCGCGGTCGGAGCACTTTCTTCTGGACCGTAGCTCCGCGATGTTAAAGTCCGCGTCGTGCCTGCAGCTTGAAGCTCCAGGCCAGTGTCCAGGAAAGGCTGCACCAATCCAGTTGTTAGGACGAGGGGGGGGCAGAGATGAGACACTGAGAAAGTCGCATCTCCGTCGAGGTAAGTGACTGAAAAAAAGATTCCCCCTATTCCCCCCCACCCCTCCCCTCACATAAACTAACCAAGAATCATTGGTAACAATTACAGTGTATCGATACATAGTATTAGAATAACGTTTAGTGTGATGTAAAGCCAGCAAATCCGATCAAGGATAGTTTGAGGGTCATCAAAGCGTTAGATAATAGTTCAGCTCTGCTCTCTGGTTGTGGTAGGATGATTCTGCCATTTCTGACCATCCAAGGTGTCTTTGCTGCCAACTGACCTTACAGTGGCAAACACTGCAATCAGCGTTTATCAAAATACAAATTAGGATCAGGAATAGTACATTTGACCCCTCATGCCTGCTCCTCCTAAGATTGTAATTGGAATCTCTACTTCACATTCCTGTCCACCTTGGTAACCTTATTGCTTCTAAAAATTCTGAATAATTACCTTAAAATCATTCAACTTCCTCCACAGTGAACAATGTGCTGGAGTAACTCAGTGAGTCAGGAGGGAATGGACAGACGATGCCCAGAGTTGGGATCCTTATTCTGCTTGGAAACAGGCCCTTCGGCCCAACTCATCCAATCAGACATGATACCCCATATAAGCTCGTCTTATTTGCTGGCATTTGGGCCATAACCTTCTAAACCTTTCCTATCCAGCTCTTCCCGCACTTTGTTATTTTTGCTTAAGGTTCCAGCAGTCTCTTGCTTTTCAAATTTTCTTTCACCATCTTTTGAGGAAAAGTACCGCTTGCATTTGGCCTGCTCCAAGGAAGTAGTGCAAGACAACGAAAGAGAATACAATCCTGGTTCATGGAGTTACATCTGGCTACGTGGTATATACAGCACCAAAGCAAGTCTCTTAGAATGTTAGAAGCAGCACAGAAGGAAGCCTATATCCTTGCCATCAGAACTGCCCCCTCCATCAACTCTTTTAAGTCTAGGCTTGAGAATAGAAATAAGTCTGGACTTAAAACTTATTTCTATTCTCAAGCCTTTCTTGAGGTCCTCTGAGGGAGCGCTGTATGTATGTATTTATGTAGGTATTGTTGATCTATGTACCACTGTATGTAGCACGTTAGTACCTGCACTAATATAAAGCACTTTGGTCAACGAGAGTTGTTTTTAAATGTGCTATAGAAATAAAAGTGACTTGACTTGACTTGATCTCGATCTCGGATCGCAATGGGATGGTATTACACAGGGACCTCCTCCCACTGATCTCATTGCATCACCTTACCCTTCTGTTTGTTCCTCACTTATGTACATATCTAGTGTAACCATAATTACACTCCCTTGGAGTCGATGCTGTTGAGGCTTATCTATAGTTTATAGCCACTTTCTTTGCAACAGACCCTTTAAGTACAAACACAATTCAAACCCACTTATAAGAGTAACATAAAACAGACCATGATCAACATGTCACCAAGTTCAAGAGAGTTTATTGTCATGTGTCCCTGATAGGACAATGAAATTCTTGCTTTGCTTCAGCACACAGAACATAGCAGGCATTTACTACAAAACAGATCAGTGTGTCCATATACCATTTTATAAATTCATAAACACATGAATAAATAAACCGATAAAAGTGCAAATAACAGATAATGGGTTATTAATGTTCAGAGTTTTGTCCGAGCCAGGTTTAATAGCCTGTGGGGAAGTAACTATTCCTGAACCTGATCGTTGCAGTCTTCAGGCTCCTGTACCTTCTACCTGAAGGTAGCAGGGAGATGAGTGTGTGGCCAGGATGGTGTGGGTCCTTGATGATACTGCCAGCCTTTTTGAGGCAGCGACAGCAATAAATCCCCTCGATGGAAGGAAGGAAGGTCAGAGCCGATGATGGACTGGGCAGTGTTTACTGCTTTTTGTAGTCTTTTCCTCTCCAGGGCGCTCAAGTTGCCGAACCAAGCCACGATGCAACCGCTCAGCATGCTCTCTACTGTGCACCTGTAGAAGTTAGCGAGAATCCTCCTTGACAAACCAACTCTCCGTAATCTTCTCAGGAAGTAGAGGTGCTGATGTGCCTTCTTGATAATTGCATTAGTGTTCTCGGACCAGGAAAGATCTTCAGATGTGCACACCCAGGAATTTGAAGCTTTTGACCCTTTCATCCATTTGATATAAACAGGACTGTGGGTCCCCATCCCACCCCTTCCAAAGTCCACTATCAGTTCCTTGGTTTTGCTGGTGTTGAGGTCCAGGTTATTGTGCTGGCACCATATGGACAGTTGCTCGATCTCTCCTCTGTACTCTGACTCATCCCCATCAGTGATATGTCCCACCAAAGAAGGAGGCATTATATCCAGTATCATTAGTAAGACCCAGAAACCACACCAAAGCATTTTATTCTTTCACTGGAATCACCACACCATTGATAAAAAAGCAAAAGCAAACTGCAGGTGTTTGAAACCTGAAACAGAAAGGGAAAAGGCTGGAAACTTTCAGCAAGTCAGACAGTATCTGTTGAAATGAAACCAAGTAGTAGCACACTTAAAATCACTCAAAGCAGACATAACATTTCTTCAAGAGACCCACCTTAAAAACGATACACAACATAGATTGAAAGCAAAATGGATCGCTGAAACATATCACTCTTCATTTTCTCATAAGGCCAGAGGTGTCGCAATTTTAATTCGTAAAGGTATACCTTTTAAACACATATCAACTATAGCGGTCATCAATGGTAGATATATTATACTAGTGGGTGATTTATATTTTAAAAAAGTGATTTTTCTCAATGTCTATGATCCAAATTTTGATAATCCTATGTTTTTTAAGAATATACGTAATACTATCCCGGAGCTCACACAACATAATTTGATCATTGGTGGAGATTTAAATTGTACACTAGATTCCTATCTCGATAGATTATTGAGACAAATGACTGCCCTTAAATTTCTGCCTCCCGTTTTTGGGAAACATTTAAAGCATTTATACGAGGAGCGTTAATCTCCACACAAGCCTTATGTAATAAAGAGAAACAACTGGTATTGGAAATGGAAATAAAGCAATTAGATATGGAAAACGCAATTGCGCCATCTATAATAATACATAATAAAATTGCTGCCCTCAAATATAAGTTAAACCAAATATACTCAGACCAAATCATAAAATTTTATCAAAAGACTAAACAGTTACACTTTGAATTTGGTGATAAACCATAAAAATTACTAGCACGCCAACTCCGGAAACAGGAAGGGGAAAAAACAATGTATAAAATTAAATCAGATACGGGAGATATATTAACACTACCCAAGGATATTAATGATAGATTCTCTCACTACTATCAAATACTTTATTCATCCAAAAAGGCAGGGGGTTCTGTAGGAATGGAATTATTCTTACAGAATTGTAACCTTACTGGTTTAGATTTGAAAGAGAGGGAATTATTAGGGGCCGAAATATCAGTAAAAGATATTGAAGAATCTATTAATTCTTTAAAAAATGAAAAGGCTGCTGGCCCAGATGGTTTAAATAGTGAATTTTATTTAAAAAATCATGATTTGATCTCACCACGCCTACAGACATTATATACTCAAGCATTCATGCAACAGAAACTCCCAGAAACTTTAAATGAATCAACAATAATACATACCAAAAACGGATAAGGGCCTTGAAGATCCAGGTTCATACAGAACAATTGCTCTATTAAACATCGATCAGAAAATATTAACCAAACTTTTAGCACATAGATTAAGCTTAGTGATTCATAAATTAATACACCCCGATCAAACTGGCTTTATTCCAAAACATTATTCATATTATAATCTGAGACGATTATTTAACATTATATACTCAAATCGAATAGCTAATGTAGATTTAGCAGTCATTTCGCTAGATGCTGAGAAAGCATTCGATCAAATTGAATGGCCCTATTTATTCTCGGTGATGGAAACATTTCAATCAGGTGAGAAGTTTTGTACTTGGGTTAAGCTTCTATATACCAACCGAACAGCCAGAATAATGACAAATCAAATGTTATCAAAAAAAATTGATTTATCTAAAGGTTGTAGACAAGGATTCCCGCTATCCCCGTTACTATTCGCCCTTGTTATTGAACCACTAGCAGAAACAGTTCGAGCACATCCAGAAATATATGGGTATAATACTAAAAAAAACAGTCAATAAAATTTCTCTATATGCAGATGTATTACTATATATTACAAATCCAGAAATTAGCATCCCAAAGCTGTTAAATCTTATAACTCAATTTGGTTTATTCTCGGGATACAGAATAAATTGGAATAAGAGAGAGATTATGTCAATAATGGAACCTAATTTATATATATTGCAACAATCACCTTTTAAAATAGTGAATGAAAAATTTAAATACTTAGGAATTTATGTGACCAAGATATATACTTCTTTATTTAAATCAAATTTCGTACCTTTACTTAATAAATTGCATAAGAATATTCAATATTGGAAAACACTTCCCATTTCAATGCTCGGTAAAATTAATGCTAGTAAAATGATTTTCCTTCCTCAACTTCTATACCTCTTCCAATCAATTCCGATATATCTCCCTAAAAATTTATTTTAAGAAGTCGACTCTATTGCAACAAGTTTTATTTTGGATTATAAGAATCACAGAATAAGTAAAAACACTTATGTAAATCCAAGACGAATGGAGGATTAGTCTTACCAAATTTCTTATTTTATTTCTGGGCAGTCAATGTCAAAAACTTAAATTTCTGGTTGGAAGATATGGATCAACAGACTGGCTAAAGATGGAATAGGAGGATTCTCTGCCATTTGAAATTGGCCCGATTTTGCTAATTCCTACAAAATTGAATTAAAAAATCTATAGTGAAAACCCAATAATACATAGTGGTATTCGAATTTGGAAACAAATAAAAAAGACATTAAAAGTGGATAATTTATCACTTTTGCAAATAACCCTTCATTTAAGCCTTCAATATTCGCTAAAGGTTTTGCACAATGGAAAAATTATGGAATTAAAAAGATGGAACATCTTTATATAAAAGGTGTGTTCCTCTTGTTTCAGGAGGTACAACAGAATTATGGATTACATTCAAATAATTTTTTTAGATATTTACAACTGAAAGATTATGTTAAATCACATACACAAGAATACAGAATTAGAGAGCCAGAGATTCTAGATGAATGTTTGAATAAACATCCCAACACAGTCAAATTAATATCTTACATTTATAATATTCTTTTAGATAGTGAGAATCCGTTGACGGTATTACATAGACAAGCATGGGAAAATTAATTAGTTCAACCCATAACGAAAGATATTTGGGATGAAAGTCTACAACATATACATCAATATTCATTAAATGCCAGACATTCTTTAATACAATTGAAAATATTACATAGATTGCATTATTCTAAAACAAAATTCGAATTTTTCCTAATATTTCTCCTATCTGCGATAAATGTCAATATTCCGAGGCTAACTTAACCCATACCTTTGTAAATTGCATAAAAATTAAAACATTTTGGGTGGATATTTTTAAGATTATTTCCGTACGAAGATTGTAGAATATTGGAACGAAATATTTAAGATAATCTCGAATGTTGTTAATATTACTATGATTCCTGATCCAAAGTTAATAATACTTGGAATACCTGAAACGGAACAAATAATTACAAGGAATCAAAGAATTTTTATCGACTATTCTCTAATAATTGGGAAAAAATTAATACTAAAATTTTGGAAAGGCCCTGCATCCCCAACAATTAAAATGTGGAATACAGAAATGTCGGAGACACTTCACTTGGAGAGATTGAGACTTGTCCTTATGGATAGGTTAGATCTCTTCAAAGGGATTTGGTCTCCTTACATTAAATATTTACAGGGTCATAATGGTTCGGAGCGGGGACTTGACTGAGGCCTGAATATCTGAATGGATGAAGAAATACATATAATAAATCATGAATGTATCTCCAAGAACGGATTATTGAGTAATATTTAATCTCCACCAAGCTTTTCACATTTTCTTTTCTATTTTCTACTTTCTATCTCTATCTTTCTATCTTTAAGTAGGAAAAAAAGTATAGAAACATATTATATATATTCTTAATATTAGTATGAATATACATATTATTAGTTGTATGAAAATATTATAGATGTCTTAAATTTGTAATTATATAAAATTGCGCATTTTCAACTATATAATAATTTTGAAATATAAAGTTAATAATAATACAAACACTCTTAAGATTATGAAAATATCATGAATATCATAGAAGTTTGGTTAAGATTTGGTATTATGTAGTTATATTAGGGGGGATTTGTATTTGGTAATTAGAAGAAATATGTGTGGTATGAGAAGTATGAGTATATTGCTTATTTTAGGAATATACTACATACACTCCCAATCATACAAAATAAATAACCAGGAAATGTATAATGGATAACATTACAAATAACACAAACAGTATCAATTGATAATCAATATTATATAATTTTGTATATTATATAATTTTTAATGCTGCATAAGAGTGTACTCTGTATATATTGTTTCTATAATAAAAAAATAAAAAATAAAAAAAAAGATTATTTCCGTAGTGGTTAATATTCAACTGGAGCCCGATCCTAAATTAATAATATTGGGCATATCTGAACAATACCTAAAACTGACAATAAACCAAAGAAATTTCCTGGATTATAGTATAATAACTAGGAAAAAATTAATATTAAAATTTTGGAAAAACCCTGCATCCCCCACAATTAAAATGTGGATTATGAAGATGTCGGAGACCTTAAATCTGGAAAAAATTAGATTTGTCTTAATTGACAAACCAGAATTATTTATTAGAATATGGTCGCCGTTCATAGATTATTTGAAGGGGTAGAATGGACCGGCGCTGATACCTGACGGAAGCTTGAACCCAGGACTAGATGAATAGTTATGTTTTCTTACCTATGGACCTATCTCCTAAATTGTATTATGGATAGTTTATTCTATTTTTCTAATTTTCTTTTCTTTTTCTTGATTTTTTCTATCTAAAAAAAAATTAATAATAAATGAATGAATATGCCAGCTCCATTCTTATACACTTCCGTGCTGAACTCCCAGTCAGCTTCCGGCTACCTTGTTAAACTATGGTTCAACATAATCTCCTCTTATGTCCGAGGTAATGTATTAACAAGGATCTGAGATGGTGTCAATGGAATTCCATCACTGAGACTTGGCACTACTTTTGTAATTAAGAGAAGAAAGGATTTTTGTTTAAGAAGGAACTGCAGATGCTGGAAAATCGAAGGTAAAAATGTTGGAGAAACTCAGTGGGTGAGGCAACATCTATGGAGCGAAGGAAATAGGCTGAAGAAGGGTTTCGACCCGAAACGTTGCCTATTTCCTTCGCTCCATAGATGCTGCCTCACCCACGAAGAAAGGATTTTAATGGCTTTGACTGCCCCAACAGCACAAACCTTGATAATTCTATGAGGGGCAGCATTGTAGTCCAGAAGCTGGCCCAGGAACATGTTTTTTTTGTAAATTTCATAAACAAACTTAATTCGTAAAAAATATCTTAAAGACGTACAAAACAGAGTTGTGTAGGATGGAACTGCAGATGCTGGTTTACACCGAAGAGAGACAGAAAATGCTGGAGTAACTCGGCGGGATAGGCAGCATCTCTGGGGAGAATGAATGGGTGACACTTCAGGTCTGAAAAAGGGTCTCAACCCGAAACATCACCCATTCCTTCTCTCCAGAGATGCTGCCTGTCGCACTGAGTTACTGGAGAGAAGGAATGGGTGATGTTTTGGGTCGAGACACTTTTTCTAGACTGAGCACGGAGTTCTTTACATTCATTGTCATGTCCTGTCTAGATATTTATAATGTTTTGAAGAGATAGTTAGATTTAGCTCTTAGGGCTAAGGGAATCAAAGGATATGGGGGAAAAAGCTGGAACGGGGTACTGATTTTGGATGAGCCGCCATCATATTGAATGGCGGTGCTGGCTCAAAGGGCCGACTGGCCTATTTTCTATGTATGTTATTCAGTCTCTACATTTGCGGCATTGGTACTTTCGAAGTACAGTGCAACGTTGCCACTCGTGTGGCCTTTCTGGAAGATACTATGTTTAAGTGTTTGGGAGGCGTTTACACAGAACTTAGCCCCTCAATGTTTAGTGGCAGTGAGACCATAGACTGCAATCGTTCCACATCATGCTGTGATACCTCCATTGCATATACTCCTGCAGCCGAGAATGTGTCAGGTCAAGGCCATCTCACTGTACTGGAAGGCCAGCAAGTTTCAGGCTATCCAAAGTGCATCTTTCACAGTTGCTAAACCTTCCGACCCTAAGATCTCATTCAGCACCCGACATTATAAACATTATAAAGGACTGGACAAGCTAAATTCAGGGAAAATGTTCCCAATATTGGGCGAGTCTAGAACCAGGGGGTCTTAGAATAGTCTTAGAATAAAGGAGAAGCCATTTAAGACTGAGGTGAGAAAAAGCTTTTTCACCCAGAGAGTTGTGAATTTGTGGAATTCACTGCCACTGAGGGCAGTGGAGGCCAAGTCACTGGATGGATTTAAGAGAGGTCTATGCCCACTTAGGAAAACCTGAACGGAAACCTCTGGAGACTTTGCGCCCCATCCAAGGTTTCCATGCGGTTCCCGGTGGTTCCCCGAGGTTCCCGGAGGTTTTTGTCAGTCTCCATAATGGTCGAAAGCGGTTTCCGCTTCTTCTATGTTCCGCCGATTATTTCAAAAAATTCAAAACCGGCCGCGAATAAAAATGGGTTGCCGTTTTAAAAATCGGTAATTTTTTAGTCGAATCCGGTTGCGATGCTAGCTGAAGGTGGTTGCCGGAGGTTGCAGGTAGTGGAAGGTAAGACCTTTTTTTCACGCAGTTTTATTCACCCAGGGAGGTCTTACCTTCCACTATGGCAACCGCATTCAACTAGCATCGCAACCGGCTACGACTAAAAAATTACCGATTTTTTAAAGCGGCAACCTATTTTTAGTCACGGCCGGATTTTAATTTTTTGAAATAATCGCCGGAACATAGAAGAAGTGGAAACCACTTTCGACCATTGGAGAGACTGACAAAAACCTCCGGGAACCGCACGGAAACCTTGGGTGAGGCGCAAAGTCTCCAGAGGTTTCCGTTCAGGTTTCCTAAGTGGGACGGGGCATTAGATAGAGCTCTAGGGGCTAGTGGAATCAAGGGATATGGGCACGGGTTATTGATTGGGGATGATCAGCCATGATCACAATGAATGGCGGTACTGGCTCGAAGGGCTGAATGGCCGCCTCCTGAAACCTATTTTCTATGTTTCTATACAAGAGACCACAGAGGCCGGAGTGCAGAGCAACAAACTGCTGAAGGAACTCAATGGGTCAAGCGGCATCTGTGGGTGGAAAGAAATGTTCGGTATTTCGAGTCAAAGCCCTGCATCTGCATTGTTCTTTCAGCAGATAAAATATGTAGCAAGGAACTGCAGATGCTGGATTGCATCGAAGATAGATACAAAATGCTGGAGTAACTCGGGGGGGATAGGCAGCACGTCTGACTGCTGTCTGTAGAAGGGTCTCGACCCGGAAACGTCACCCATTCCTTCTCTCCAGAGATGCTGCCTGTCCTGCCGAGTTACTCCAGCATTTTGTGTCTGTCTTGGGCTTAAACCAGCATCTGCAGTTCCTTGCTACACAGCACATGTGTTTCATGTGAATGGGGTGATTCGCTCTTCCTCTCACAGATTCCCCTCCACGCTCCGAACTTGCCTTTGTGTTTGAGCCATACTGCACACCTGTTTCTGTGGTGTGTGACAAGATGCAATATACTTGGAAGTGAGAGAAAGCTTTTAGTTTAGTTCAGTTTAGTTTAGAGATACAGCGCGGAAACAGACCTGCCGTGGCCGTGCCGACCAGCGACCGCTGCAAATTATTGCTACCTTACACACACTAGGGACAATTTACACTTATACCAAGCCAATTAACCTACAAACATGTACATCTTTGGAGTGTGGGAGAAAACTGAAGATCTCGGAGAAAGCCCACGCAGGTCACCGGGGGAATGTACAAACTCCGTACAGCAGCACCCGTAGTGGGGATCGAACCTGGGTCTCCAGTTCCACAAGCACTGTGAGGCAGCAACTCTACCGCTGCGCCACCGTGCCAACCAAGCTTTTTGGTTCGTGGCGAGGAGGAAAGGGAAGAAGGAGAGTAAGAGAGAAAGGAAAGAGACAATCATCATTATCATTGAAGACATTAGTGACGCAGTCGTGCTGGTTTCTAACGGGAACGGTGACAGACGCACCACACATCTCTGTCCTCCAGTTCCTGCGGACTTCCTCTACTGGAAGTATAGGATGTTGGTGTGAGTGCTTTATCATCATTCCTTACAATGCTATGTACGACAGTGATCGCAACTTCTACTGAAGCGTGGATGGCCGTTGGCTCGCTAGAAGCTCATCCACCCTTGTTTTTGGTCCTGCTGGGGGTCCACAGCCCCCTCCCCACCTGGCAAACCAGGTGGGGGAGACGGTTTAGTCGCCGACTATCCAACCACGGGGCAGGTAGCACGCGTTTAAATGGTACCTGTGGTGGGGGGAACTCTCCCCCCGACCTGACCTGAAAGAGAGAAGGACAAAGATTATGAGAGAGAAAAAGAAAAAAGATAAAGAAATTAACATGGGTAACTTTATGACAGCCAAAGTGTTTCATCATTAATAAACTATGTCATTCCAGGAAAAACAATTAGTCTGGGTCTCGTGTATTGCTGTATGACAGATTTGTTTAAATTAATGGTTGTGGTTGAGCTATCCAGTGTACTGCAGGGAAATTCCATTGCAAGGAGGAACATCAGCTGAAGCAATGGTACAGAAAAAGCTGGAGAAACTCAGCGGGTGCAGCAGCATCTAAGGAGTGAAGGAGATAGGCGACGTTTCGGGTCGAGACCGTTCTTCAGACTGGTCAGGGATCAGGGAAACGAGAGATATAGACGGTGATGTGGAGAGATAAGGAACAATGAGTGAAAGATATGCAAAGAAGTATCGGTGATAAAGGGAACAAGCCATTGTAAGCTGTTTGTGGTGTGAAAATGAGAAGCTGGTGCGACTGGGGTGGGGGAGGGAGATGGAGATGGAGGGAATGCCAGGGCCCGAGGGCTGAGGGAGAGGTGGGAGGGGAGGAGACAGCAAGGGTTAACAGAATTGAGAAAATTCAATATTCAAGCCCAAAGGATGCAGACTCCCCAAGCGGAATATGAGGTGCTGTTCCTCCAGCTTGCGGTGTTGCTCACTCTGGCCGTGGAGGAGGCCCAGGACCGAGAGGTCGGATGTGGAATGGGAGGGGGAGTTGAAGTGCTGAGCCACCGGGAGGTCGGGTTGGTTATTGCGGACCGAGCGGAGGTGTTCGGCGAAGCGATCGCCAAGCCTCCGCTTGGTTTCACCGATATAGATCATCTGGCATCTGGAGCAGCGGATGCAGTAGATGAGGTTGGAGGAGGTGCAGGTGAACCTCTGTCGGACCTGGAAGGACTGCTTGGGTCCCTGAAAGGAGTGGAGGGGGGAGGTGAAGGGACAAGTGTTGCATTTCTTGCGGTTGCAAGGGAAAGTGCCCGGGGAAGGGGTAGAGTGGGAGGGGAGGGAAGAATGGACAAGGGAGTTGCGGAGGGAGCGGTCTTTGCGGAAGGCAGACAGGGGGGGAGATGGGAAGATGTGGCGGGTGGAGGGGTCACGTTGGAGGTGGCGAAACTGGCGGAGGACTATATGTTGTATTTAACGGTGGTGGGGTGAAAGGTGAGGACCAGGGGGACTCTGCCCTGTTTGCGAGTGGGGGAATGGGGAGCGAGGGCAGTGTTGCGGGGTATGGAGGAGACCCTGGTGCGAGCCTCATCAATAGTGGGGGAGGGGAATCCCCGTTCTCTGAAGAATGAGGCCATTTGTGATGACCTGGTGTGGAACACCTCATCCTGGGAGCAGATGCGGCGTAGACGGAGGAATTGGGAATAGGGATGGAGTCCTTACAGGGAGCAGGGTGGGAGGAAGAGTAGTCCAGGTAGCTGTGGGAGTCAGTAGGTTTGTAGTGGATGTCGGTCAGGAGCGTATCACCTGCAATCGAGATGGTGAGGTCAAGGAATGGTAGGGAAGTGTCGGAAATGGTCCAAGTGTATTTGAGTGCCGGATGGAAGTTGGTGGTGAAATGAATGAAGTCAGTCAGTTGTGTGTGGGTGCAGGAGGTGACACCAAAGCAGTCGTCGATGTAACGGAGGTAGAGGTCGAATCAGCTGAAGCATGGTGTATTAGACAATGGGACACAGTGGCATTGCAGCTTCTCATTGGGGACTAGGATTAATATTGATCATTGCTCAGCCTGTCCTTTGTCACAGAATTTGCCTCATCCCATAGTGGCAATTAACCTGCATCTTTTGTTAAATCATGCGTGTAAATCATATATATCTGCCCCTCTTATTCCTTGTAGTTCCAAGGGAATGGTTCAAACACCTGGAGCTCTCCAGTGCAGAGAGGAACTTCTTCACCAAGCCCTGAGGCCTGCTTACCAGAGGTTTCTAATTCCAAAATCATCCCCTCTATGTGTTTCAGAGAATGACTTGCATTTACTGTAGCCTAATCGAACCTTTCCCCACATCATCTGTTGTGCCCTTTCCAGCTCATTGAACAAGCTATCGAGATACTCCCACCAATCCTGCTCTTGGGTTTTCCCACTGTAAGATTTACTGCTTTGAGAAGTTTTTCCAACTCCCTTTTGAAGACTCCAGTTATTTCTGATTTCTCCAAAGTTGCATGCATTAGGTTCAAAGGCATAACGGCTCGGGCTGTGAAACCTGTTTTAGCAGACGTCATTTTTTCTACATTTGCTTTTTTATTTCATTTCCGTAGCCCGTTAAGCATCTCTGACTTCTAACAAAGGCATGATCATTCACCAAGTAAACTAATATCATTGTGTCCATCAATGATCTGAGGAGAAAAAACATTCTATGACTGGAAAAAATGTATCCGTATATTCTTTATCAAAATCCATATCTGTAGATCAGTGCCGCTCATGTTATGAGTCATATTTGTTATGTCGTTAATAAAGTCTTTGGACCTTTATCATGGTGTAAGGCTTCAGTTATTTACAACAGCCAAAACACAACAATGTCTATCCAACCCCTCCGTGTAGCTGAAACCCTCTAATCCAAGCAGCATTCTGGTAAACTTATGCATCATCTCCAAAGCCTTCACATCTTTCCTGCCATGGGGTGACCAGAATGCACACAATTCTCCAAATTTGCCCGAACCCAAGGTCCTATAGAGCTGCATCATGATGTCCTGACTTGCACACTCGATGACCCTAGCAATGAAGGTAAGCTTTCATTACTACCCTATGCACTTGAGCTGCCACCTTTAGTGAGCTACTCCAAGATCTCTACGCACTTCAATGCTGTTAAGGGTCTTGCCATTAACTGTTTACACTCTCCTTACATTCAACCTCCCTAAATGCAACTCCTCACACTTGCATGGGTTAAACTCCATCTGCCATTTCTCCACCCAGCTAATCTATATAGATAGATGTAAATAAAATTACAAGAGACATAATTTAGTGTAGACCAGGGTTGGGGAACCTTTTCATGTTGAAATGCGCATTAAGTTAGCTGTGATCTAAGGCCGCATCCAAGAAACTTCAATTAATTATACTTCAAAATGTACATTATTTTGTAAAAATAGCCCTCACGACTTTCTAATGCTTTAATTGTGGCCGTCAGTCCAGGAGGATTATTTCGTTGAATCTTTTTTACACTTTGGTATTTTAAATACGTTCATTTGAAGATTAGAATTAAAATAATAAGATGAACAAAAACATATTAATAAAAATAAAATGATTTGTTCTACAAGATTTGGATTCATTCAAAAGACCGCACTTAATGGCCCAGAAGGCCGCAGGTTCCCCATCCCTGGTGTAGGCAGTCAAACGCTTTTATCTAACCAGGGTGGAATTGTCAGAGATTAGAGGCCATAGTTTTAAGGTGGGGGGGGGGGGGGGGGGGAAACACAACGTTTAATGGAGACATGATTGTTTTACCCAGAGGGTAATGGTTGCCAGGTATGCACAGCCAATGATGATGGAGGCAGATACGATAGTGGGATTTAGAACCTTTTAAATAGGCACATGGATACGCAGCGAATGTGGAGCATGTAGAGGTAAAAGGAATAGTTTATCCGGACTAGGAAGGAACTGCAGATTAACCGGAGATAGATACAACAAGCTGGAGTACCTCAGTGGGTCAGGCAGCATCTCTGGAGAAAAGGAATAGGTGGTGTTTCAGGTCGAGACCCTTTCTCAGTCTGAAGAAGTGTCTCGACTCAAAACATCACCTTTTCCTTTTCTCTGGAGACGCAGCCTGGCCCGCTGAGTTGCTCCAGTTTTTTGTATCTATTTCTAGTTTATCTTGTCATAGTGTTCAGCACAGACATCGTGGGCTCAAGGGTCCAGTTCCCGTGCTGTACTTTTCTATGTTCTATCGTCTCATTGTGTGATGCCATGAGGTGAGTAATGCCAAACCGAGCGAGCAGATGAACCTTGCTCTAAATGCTCATCAAATAAGATGGCATCTTTGACAGTGTAGTATTCTCTTAATACTGTACAGAGAGCACTGGCATGAATGCATGAACAATCATACCTCAGACTGTAATTTCAACCAGGTAACTACTTTCTAATGTCCCCAACTAATCTTTCAATCATGGGAAAATAAAACCAAAGGACATTTATTGTCACATTCACCAAATGGTGTGTTGCAATTTGAGTTGCCATTGCAGCACACAAATAAAATAAACACATTATAGAATTTAACATTAAACATAAAAACATCCCCCCACAGCGGTATCAATGTTTCCCACTGTGAGGGAAGGCAGCAAAGTCCAGTCCACATCCTCCATGTTCACCCACGGGCGGGGCCTATTGAGGCCTCTGTAGTCGCCGCTACAGCGGCCTCTCGCCGGGATGATGGAACTTCAGCGTCGGATGAACACTCTCAGCGGCTTGGAGTTCCGAAACGGCTGCTTGCTACCGGAAACCGCGGTTCCAGAAGTCCACAGGCCGCGCTGGTCGGAGCTCCGACGCCAGCGATCTCGGCGAGAGATCCCAGGCTCTGTGGTGTTTAAAGTCAGCGCCGGCCCGCAGCTGGACGCTCCGCAGGCCATAACTCCACAATGTCGAAGTCGGCAGTCCCCGCTCTCCGGAGCTCCAACACGGCGATCTGGGTAAGGCATCGCCCGCTCCGCGATGGTACCTCAATGCTGCGCTGCAGCTCGAAGCTCTGGTCGGTCTCCGTCAGGAAAGGGCGCGCCAATCCAGGTGGTAGGCTGCGAGGAGGGGGCGAAGATGCGGCTCGGAGGAAAGACGCATCCTCGACCAGGTAGGGACTGGAAAAAACTGCTTCCCCCTTCCCCACCCCCCCACCCCCCTCTATCCCCCACATAAAAAGACTAAAGGCCTCCAATACAAAACTTTTTAACAAACTAAACATTTTAAAAATGGGTGAAAATCGAGAGACATGTAGACTGTTGACTATTTAGTATTGTCATCGTTAGCTGGTTTAAGTGGTTAGTTTGCATGCTGTGACAAGGCTGGGACACGTGCTGTGACTAAAGGTTTGTTAAAGGTTGCATGACACGTAGCAAGTTATGAATTGCACCTGACTATTGCTGAGACACGCACTGTAGACAACCATCCATCATTCTAGTTGGACATGTGCCAAAGTTATTAAAAACTGTACATCACAACCCAATTCTCTCTCCTTGCCTCATGTTCCTTGTGATGTACCCTAAGACAGCCATTGTAACATATACTGGAACAGATCTGTCTCCAATATACCTTGGCATGGTCCATATTATATAATGTGTAGGAATGAACTACAGATATTGGTTTATACTGAAGATAGACAAAAAATGCTGGAGTAACTGAGCAGGACAGGCAACATCTCTGGAGAGAAGGAATGCGTGATGTTTCGGGTCGAGACCCTTGTTCAGACTAGAAGTCCCAGACAGTCTCAGATGCTGCCTGTCCCATTGAGTTATTCCATTTTGTGTCCATCTTCCCTATAATAAGATGTTTGAGAGCTCCTTATATACATTGGCACTCTGATAAGAACTGAGGCCAGTGTCTTTATGTGACTTAATACAACTCGCTGTCATAAGGTCATATGTGATAGGAGAAGAATTATGGCAATCAGCCCATCAAGTTTAAATCATGGTTGATCTATTTCTCCCTCCTAACCCCATTCTCCTGCCTTCTCCCTATAACTACTGACATGCGTACTAATCAAGAATCTATCTGTCTCTGCCTTAAAAATATCCATTGATGGCCTCCACATGATTTCCACAGATTCACCACGCTCTGACTAAAGCAATTCCTCCTCTTCTCCTTCTTATATGAACGTCCTATAATTCTGAGGCTGTGACATCTAGTCCTAGACGCTCCCACTAGTGGAAACATGCTCTCCGCATCCTTTCTATCCAAGCCTTTCACTATTCGGTAAGTTTCAATTAGGACCCACGTCATTCTAAACTGCAGTGAGTACAGGCCCAGTACCATCAAACGCTCATCATATGTTAACCCACTCATTCCTGGGATCGTTCTTGTAAACCTCCTCTGGACCCTCTCCAGAGCCAGTACATCCTCCCCCTCCCTATCCCTCCACCTCCCTCTCCCTCCCCATCTCTCTCTCCCCCCCCTTCCCCTCTCTCTATCCCCCTCTCCCTCTCTCGCACTCCCCCTCCCCTCCCTCTCTCTCCCCCCTCTGTCTCAACCCTCCCCCCCCTTTCCCCCTCTCACATCCCCCCTCTCTCTCCCTCCCTCCTGCTCCTTCTCCCTCCCATGCAGCGAGGCTCCGACTCCGCACCGCAAACCCCCCCGGCCCGCAGCCCCCCCTCGGCCCGGAGATACGGGCACTCCCGCAACGCAATATGCCACTACTTACCTGGAGTAGACACCTAGGATCTCTTGTAGACACGAGGCATCGAGGTGATTGTGTGGAGTGCAAATGGAGATCTGAACCCGCCCAGCCCCACTGCGCATGCACGGAGACAGCGTCATTTAGCGTCGCTACTGCATCACCGGCTTCCCCCAACTGCGCAGGCACGGATGGTCACAATTCTTTCCCCAAAACTTCCAGCAGCCGGAACCAGAATTTTGCGTAAACCAGAATCTCCATCAAAGTGGAAACGCTGAAAGCTCTGCAATTTATTTTTCTCTCAATTTTTTTTTACTCTGGGAAAAAAAAACACCTTGGCCGGAGCCCCCCTAGATTTTGAGGCCCTAGGCTTCAACCTATGAGGCCTGTAGGTAAATCCAGCCCTGCCGAGCCCCCCTAGATCTCGAGCCCTAAGCTTGTGAAGCTTATACGTAAAACCGGCCCTGGGTTCCTGTTACATACAGTACATAATTAAAGACACTATTATATAGAAGATAGAACAATACCGCTCAGGACCGATATACCTTGGCATACTGTGCCAAGTATACATTGGCACAGTCCCTATTATATGACATGTAGGAAGGAACTGAAGCAGGTACCTCTATGTAACTTAATACAAGTCTGTGTCTTAGCTCTTTGCTATACATCCTGTGGTACACTATGTTTACAATCAAGGGACAGGTTCCTGTTGCATACTTTAAATGTAAGCCACTGTTAAATAGAAGATTGGACAATACAGCACTGGACCAGGCCCATAGGCCCATAATATCTGTGCGGAACATGACTGAGTTAAAATAATTGTCTCTGTCTGCATGTGAGCCATATTCCCTCAATTCCCTGCATTTCCGGGCGCCTATCTAAAAGTCTCTCATCGTACACCCTATCGAATGTGCCCCCTTCACCATGATCGCTGGCAGCATCTTCCAGGCACCCAGCAGCCTCTTGGTCAGCGCATCATCTTCAAACTTTATCTCATCTTAAAGTTATGCCCTCTAGTCTTTGATATTTCCACCCTGAGGAAAGGTTGTGACTACCAACTCCATCTATGCCTCTCATAATCTCATGAACCTCTGCCATGGCTCTCCTCAACTTCTGATACTCCAGAGAAAACAGTCCAAGTTAGTCCAGCCTCTCTTACTAGCTAATACACTCTCAACTAGGCAGCATTCTTCACAAGCATTTCAAGCATTCTGGCTTTGCAACTCTTCAAACCTGTTACACACCTTCTGCTCTTATCCCTGGGCTTTATTTTAACCATCTGCCTATCAAACCCTCCCTCGCATATATCCTCCCTTTGTCCTGTCTCTCCCCTTTCCCAGCTTTCTTCTCCCTCCCGCTCCCTCCCCAATCAGTCTGAAGAAGGGTCTCATCCCAAAATATAACCTATCCAAGTTCTCTCGAGATACTGCCTGACCTGCTGAGTTACTCCAGCACTTTTGGGCATTTTGGTAAATCTAATCTGCAACCGCTCCAAGGCGACCTCATCCTCTCTGTAATGGAGCTAGCAGAATTGTACAAAATTGATACATCACGTGGCACAAATCTCACTCCTTGTGTTCTTAAATCAAGAACGCCCTTGAAAAGGAGTTAAATCTACCCTGAGGACCATCCAGGCCTCAGCTTTCCCCAGGAAGGTCAGTGCAAGTCAAAGAGTTGTACAGTTAGCATTGTGCTTTGTGCATTGGAATCTTTCTTAATCTTTTTGATCCAACCTTATGTTTTCAATTTGAGAGTGGGAAGCAAGTCATGTGATTGTACTTGGCTGGATGACGGCCCCTTTCAAACAGTACACAAGCCTGAGATCAGAACAACAGCAGAATACCCATCAGATCTGGACAAATAAATTAAATCCAGAGCAAGTCGCTCTAGACGGTGAACAAAGCGTTCTTTATTGAACATTTTGCTTTCCTCGCTTAATCAGGCTCCAGTATCGGAGAGAGCTGGAGTCCTTGCTGACTGCTTGTTTATGACTTCCTGCCCTCTGGTCCAAGTGCTGCCTTTCTGTTTAACACTGTGAATGCCAGTCCCCAGCCTGTAAACCAGCCTGTGAGCCAGCCAGCCACTGCCAGGCTCCAACCTGTGAGTAAGAATTTCATCATTCCTTTCCAGGTGCTTATGATAATTAATCACTTTGGACTTGACTCTGTTGACATATTAACCCGATTTGTAAACTCCAGGTCCTAACTATTCACGCAGGGAAATCATTATAGATTCTGTAGGACTCATTCAAAGATGAGCAAGGAAGTTCATCCTGGTGTCCTGACCCAACTGTTATCCTTCAGCTTTTATTGTTCACACTCAGTTCATCTGGTCTTTGCTGTTTTGCTATTGCTGGGATCATACTCTCTGACATTCACGTCCCCACAATGTAACAGTGACCTCATTCAGTAAACACCTAATTGCTGGTGAACTGCGTTGAAATCTCACGAGCTTTCGAAAGACACCAAAGTCAAGTTCCCTTGCTAGTTACCCTCACACTTGTTTACCAAGGCCCCACAATGGAAGCCTGAATACCATTAATCAACTCACTAAAGGGCCTGTCCCACTTATGTGTCCTTGGCACGCAAATTGCACGAACCGGTCATGTTGAGGCGCACGGGCTTCGTGTGGCCGCGCGGGGCCAGTCCCACTTAGAAGTGCGGAGGGGTGTGTAGTTGTGCGCGACATCGCGCGGGGCTCCGAAATTTTTGCAGTGAACAAAATCTCCGCGCGCCAACGGCCTGTCGCAGAACTGACGGCCAAAGTGGGACAGGCCCAAGACCCTGGCGTGACCCAGGGTCTCACCTCCAACAGCAGCGGAAGCAGGCAAACGATCGCCGAACTCGGCCTGGGGCTCTCGGCCGTTGCGGTCCGGATCCGCCCCCACTTCTACTCCCAGAGCGGGGCCAAAAATTTGAAGAAAGACACAAAATGCAGGAGTAACTCAGAGGGACCGGCAGCATCTCTGGAGAGAAGCAATGGGTGACGTTTCCGGTCAAGACCCTTCTTTTCAGTCTGAAGAAGAGTCTCGACACAAAACGTCACCCATTGCTTCTCTCCAGAGATGCTGCCGGTCCCGCTGAGTTACTCCAGCTTTGTGTCCGTCTTCAAGTGATGTCACACGCTCCAGACAGCTGTGCGTACGCATGTAATCGCGCCCGACGCGACCACGACGTTGCGTAATTTGCTTGCCAAGGTCACGTAAGTGGGACAGGGGCTTTATTCTCTCATGTGGAAGTAACACCTGCCTTTCAAATGAGCTTTCTACCTGATCGGGCACAAACAGGAGTTCCTTTACAAGCTCAGATGCAACGGTAAGACATTCAGTTCCAGGATTCTGATAATCAGCAGAAGCTCTGAGATTGTAAGGGCCAGCATGGCCTTTACACAAAGTCCAGGCATTAGAATCAATGGGAAGGAACTGCAGATGCTGGTTTACACTGAAGATAGACACAAAATGCTGGAGTAACTCAGCAGGACAGGTAGCATCTCTGGATAGAAGAAATGAGTGAGGTTTCGGGTCAAGACCCTTCTTCAGATCCATAGGTACCTGAGTTCCATAGCCCCTTCAACCCAATAATGTAACAAGCATCGTGAAATGAATCCTAAAAGATATCTTAAGTCTGATGAGGAAATCCCAAAACATAACCTCAGCAAAGTGGATTTGCACCTCGTGTTATATCTGAATAACCTGATACCATGCAATAGGCAGTGAATAAAATTCTTGGGGGCTCGGAAGACTGCATCCAAAACATCAGGTAAATGTCCACATTTTCACATGTAGTCATTGAGCCATAGAGAGAAACACAGCACTGAAATAGAGCCTTCAGTTCATCGAGTCCACAATGAATATCAACCAACCATTTGCACTAATCTTATATGAATCCCTTTTGTTTATTCTTCCTACACACCCATCAACTCTGCCCCAATTTCACCACTCACCTACATCGTAGGGGCAATTAATAATTGCCAATTAATCCACCAACCATATCCTAGGATAGACACACAATGCTGGATTAGCTCAGCGGGACAGGCAGCATCTCTGGATAGAAGGAATGGGTGACGTTTCGGGTCAAGTCTGAAGAAGAATCTCGACCAGAAACGTTACTCCTTCCTTCTATCCAGAGATTCGGCCTGTCCCGCTGAGCTACTCCAGCATTTTGTGTCAACCTTTACTGTTCTTTTGTATCCAGCTCTGCTGTTTTCCTAGATGCACAGATAAGCAGGAAGAATCTCTACACTCTATATAATGAACCAAGCAATCAGCTAAGAGTGAAGAAGGGTGTCGGCCCGAAACGTTGCCTATTTCCTTCGCTCCATAGATGCTGCTGCACCCGCTGAGTTTCTCCACCACTTTTGTCTACCTTTGATTTTCCAGCATCTGCAGTTCCTTCTTAAACAATCAGCTAAGTCAGCCTTCTTGTTAAGATTTTTTCCTGGTTTCAGGCTTAGAACTAGTTAAAAAAAAAATGCTGCTGCTAGTCTGATGTAACTTTCTACATAAGAATCCGTTGTTTGCTTGCGATAGGGTGGAATTGAACCAACCCACCCTCTACCAATCAACCAGCTCCAAGGCTCACACGTCACGTACTCCAGCCCTCAGGGACAAGCACCAAGTGTTGCTGTGGTCACAGTTACAGAGGCTCATGGAAAGGAAAATAAAAATCTGTTACAGTTCAGCATTGCCCAAAATAGACATTGCAGGCAGCAAGAATCACATAGGGAAATGGTGAGCACTTTTCAGAAGCAGGTTTTGCATATTCATTTCTCACATTACTTGCCACTCTGCAAAAGCTCTAATTTAACAGAGGTACATAGAAACATAGAAACATAGAAAATAGGTGCAGGAGGGGGCCATTCGGCCCTTCGAGCCAGCACCGCCATTCTTTGTGATCATGGCTGATCGGCCCCAATCAATAACCCGTGCCTGCCTTCTCCCCATATCCCTTGATTCCACTAGCCCCTAGAGCTCTATCTAACTCTCTCTTAAATCCATCCAGTGATTTGGCCGCCACTGCCCTCTGTGACAGGAAATTCCATAAATTCACAACTCTCTGGTGGAAAAGTTTTTTCTCACCTCAGTCTTAAATGACCTCCCCTTTATTCTAAGAACTGAGGAAGTTCTGAGGAATTCAATCGAACAGCATCCTTGGTTTTTACCGAAGATCGAAACAAAAAGCTGGAGTAACTCAGCGGGACAGGCAGCATCTCTGGAGAGAAGGAATGGGTGATGTTTCGGGTCGAGACCCTTCTTCAAACTCTTGTTTCCTTGAGAAAGAGTCGGTCTAAAGAAGGGTCATGACCCGAAACATCACCTATTCCTTCTCTCCAGAGATGCTGCCTATCCCACTGAGTTACTCCAGCTTTTTGTGTCTATCTTCGGTAAAAACCAGCATCTACAGTTCCTTCCTACACACCCTTGGTTTTTACCTGGACTTAGATCCAAGACTACTCAGTGCACTACCTGCATTTGATAGCACCCATCTGCCTCTGACATAATACTCACCGAATATACTAACGTGCACGGTGGCTCAGAAGTAGAGCTACTGCCTTGCAGCACCAGAGACCCGACTCCTGACTACAGGTGCTGCCTGTACGGAGTTTGTACGTTCTCCCCGTGACTTGCGTGGGTTTTCTCCAAGATCTTCGGTTTCCTCCCACACTCCAGAGGTGTACAGGTTTGTAGGTTAATTGGCTTGGTATAAACGTAAAAAATGTCCCTGGCCTCCAGTGTGTGCAGGGTAGTGTTAGTGCGCGGGGGTCGCTGGGGGGAGCAGACTCGATGGGCCGAAGGTTCCTGTTTCCGCACTTTATCTCTAAACAATGCCTCTAGCATCCACCATCATGAAGTGCTTTAGGAGACTGGTGGTGTGTACACTAACTCCAGCCACCCAAACAGCCTTGATCCATTGCAGTTTGACACAGGTCAATGGCAGACGCCATCTCCTAAACTGGCCCGAAACTCATCTCTGAAACACCTCGACAACAAGGACAGCTACGCCAAACTCGTATTTATTAACTATAGCTCTGCCTTCAACATCATAATCCCATCCTAACTTCTCCAAACTCCTGTGCTGTGGAGTCAGCACCACCCTCTGTCATTGAATCCTCAACGTTCTGACCCACAGACCACCATCAGGAAGGATAGGAGACAACACCTCCTCCACAATAATTCTTGACACCAGTGTCCCACAAGGATGTATTCTCAATCCCCTACTATATACCCGATACACTCACAACTGTGTGGTCAAATCTGGCTCTAACTCCATCTAAGACAGGTTCATGGATAGGACAGGTTTGGAGGGATATGGACCAAATGCAGGCAGATGGGACTAGTGTAGCTGGGACATGTTGGCTGATGTGGGCAAGTTGGTCCAGAGTATCACACTATGACCCTTTGACTAAGTTTGTAGATGACACCACTGTGGTGGGCCAGGCTATGAACATTGGTGAGACGGAGCACAAGAAGGAGGGAGAGAACCTAGTAACATGTTGTCTGGACAACAATCTCTTCTTCAGTGTTAGCAAGACAAAGGAGCGAGCTTTCAACATCAGGAAATGCGGTGGAGTAAATGCCCCAATCACCATTAATGGGGCCAAAGTGGAAATGATTGAGAACTACAAGTTTCATGCCATTAATATTACCAACCATCTGCCGTGGACCAATCAAATGTAAACATTGCCAGCCAAGAAGGCATACCAATGTGTCTACTACCCCAGGGAACTGAGGACATTTGGAATTCTAGTCTTTGTAACATTCTCCACCCATCAGCCAATTTCCTCATCCAGACCCACTTATCGCTTAGCCAGGCTTCATCCCGTCCTTACCTGTCTTTTCCAGCTTTCTCCCTACTACTCCATCTGTCCCAACCGTACACAGTGTTTGTCCATTTCCCTCCACAGATGCTGCCTGACCAGCAGAGCTCCTCCAGCACATTGTTTTGTGCTCAAGCTTCTAACGTCTGCATATTCTTAAGTCTCTATGCAACGACAGCTTGGTTTGACCAGTACTGTGTTCCAGTTTTATACAGTGACAGGTCCAGACCTACCTCCTCAAAGTGCCCTCTCCAATAAAATCCAGCCTTGAAAAGAGAGGGAATGTTTATTTTTTTTAAAACATGTTGGAAGAGGTCAACAGGCCAGGTGGCAGTGGTGGTGAGAGAAATACAGTCAATGTGTCAGGTCCAGAGACGCAGAATGCAGGAGTAACTCAGCGGGACTGGCATAGAAGGAATGAGTGACGTTTCAGGTCGAGACCCTTCTTCTGAAGGTCTGAGATCCTTCTCATTAGACCCTTTGTATCGCTACCTCCAAGGAGAAAGCCTGTCATCCTAATGAATGAATGTGTTTCATGGCGTTTAGATGCTGTGTAGTTACATAATGATAATGTATCTTTTGTGTGTGCAAGCAGTGTTCTTCTCTGTGGATTGTCATCTTGTCACGGTGGAGAACCTTGAGTGGTCCTGAGATCCCGAGAGTGCTGCCGTCTGGAGCTATGCTCCTGGTGGGGCCACCCATGGCGGTAAGGTCGAGGGGGAGGTCTCTGACCAAGAGCAACCCAACCAAGACCTCAACAGTGGAACAGGCGGAGGATGATGGCTGACTTTAGTGGAGAATCACAACGGCTGGGAAGGCGGATGAAGGCTGCAGCAGGAAAGGGTCCCCGGTTGTCTTGGACTCCATGCCACTGGATCCTGACCCAGATCTGTCAAGGACCGTGTGGTGGCTGTCTGTGCACCAGTCTCCCCACGTTAAACAAAGTCACGCACAGGTGCCCTCCATAACACCCCGGATAAACCCTAACACCCTGGATTAAGTCCTATGGTGACCAGCAAGTGGCGACGGGGGCAGGATTGTGAGATCTGGAAGCCCCTAGTCCTGAGCTGGCACATCAGGCAGTGGGTGCTAGATTCAGTCGCTGGACTCTTGGAACAAGGCAGAAGGGACTTTAGGATCCACTGTGCTCACCCCACTTGGGGAAAGGGCTAGAAGAGGTGCCCTAAAAATAGCCTGCCTCAAACCTATCTATTGGATTACCGCATCCAGAGGTATCACCACACACGGTCAGAAACACAGACATTTGAATATGAACTTTGGAGCATGGAATGTGCGCATAATGATGGATAGTGCAATCAGTAACAGACCAGAGAGGAGAACCGCCATCATCGCTAGAGAACTGAGAAGATGCCGGATTGACATAGCTGCCCTTTCTGGAACCCGGCGGGCAGACGAAGGACAACTGAAGGAGGAGAAGGGTGGCTACACCTTTCTTCTGGAAAGGAAAAGCTGCTGATGAGCCCAGGATCCATGGTGTTGGGTTTGCCATCAGGAACCAGCTCATCAGCCACCTCTCTGAACTTCCTATGGGAATCAGTGAATGTCTCATGACCATCCGTCTGGTGCTTGCCAACAAGCTGATGGCAACAGCTGTGAGTGCCTATGCCCCGACTTTAGACTCTGAAGAGGAAGTAAAAGAGACCTTCTACGCCTGCTTGGACGAGACACTGTCTAAAATCCCCAGGGGGGATAAGATTATTCTCCTAGGAGACTTCCATGCAGGGTCAGCCGGGACCAACACTTCTGGAAGGGTACCATAGGATAGGAAAGCATCGGGAACATCAACTCCAATGGAGCTCTGCTTCTCAGCAAATGTGCTCAGCAAGACCTGATCATCACTAACACCCTCTTTCACCAGAAAAACAAACTTAAGGCATCTCATTGACTCATTGCACAAGCCAGGGACGGCTGTGACGTGAACATCACAAGGGCCGTGATCGATGCAGATGACTGCTGGACAGATCATCGCCTCACCCGCTCCACGAGCTCCATCAAACTCAACAGGAAGAGGAGGATTCAAATGAAGCAGATCCGGCCATGGCTGAACCTTGAAAGCCTGGAGGAAACTGCCACCCAGCAGCGACTTCAGGCTTCTCTTGGGAATAGCCTCCAACAGGAATATCCTGTTGACATCGAAGAGCCCGCCAGACGTCCACATCTGCGCCAAGTGTGTTGAGATGGGGCTCCTAAAGGACTGTGTTAGGAACCTGGAGCAGCAGCTCGATGACCTCCATCTGGTCAGGGAGAGTGAGGAGGTAATAGAGAGGAGCTACAGGGAGGCAGTCACTCCCAGACCACAGGAGGCAGACAAGTGGGTCACAGTTAAGAAGGGCAAGGGGCAGAGGCAGGGGCTAGAGAGTACCCCTGTGACCGTACACCTGGAAAATAGGTACTCGGGTTTGAGTACGATTGGAGGGGACTGCCTAGCTGGGGGCAGCAACAGCGGCCGGGCCTCCGGCACAGGGACCGGCCCTGATGCTCAGAAGGGTAGCAAAAAGAGGAGGGCAATTGTAATAGGGGACTCTATAGTTAGGGGGTCGGATAGGCGATTCTGTGGACGCAGTCGGGAGACCCGGATGGTAGTTTGCCACTGGAACCGGGCTCAAATCCACCATCCTTGATACCTGCAAAACCATCATTGGGTGCAAGTCCAGAAAATACCAGGACTGGTTTGACGAGAACGACACAGAAATAGAACAGCTCATCTCCAAGAAAAGGAAAGCCTTCCGTGCCTGGCAAAATGATGTAACCTGCAAGGCCAAAGGAGCGGCTCACTCCAGAGCCAACGAGGATGTCCAGAGCCGGGTGAGGGAGCTTACGAACTCTTGGTGGACAGAAAAGGCTCTGGAAATCCAGAGGCTGGCAGGCTCGGGTGACATCAGAGGCTTCTTCAGCGCTACTAAGGCCGTCTGTGGTCCAAGCTACCGTGGTTTAAACCCCCTGCGCTCAAAGGATGAGCAAGAACTGCTGAAGGTCGATGAGTCTATTAATGCCAGGTGGAGGGAGCACTTCCAGGAACTCTTCAACAGTGACAGCACAACATCCCGCAGAGTCCCATCAGAGAAGACATGGAAGAACCTGGCACTATGACAGAGGTTCAAGATGCCATCAAGAGAGAGCAAACAGTGTTAGTGACAGTACGCACACTTAAAATGTCCATTCAGGGACAAAGGCAACATTGATCACTTAAAACTCACATTTTATCCCTGTACCAAAGCTGTGCAAAATCGTAGTTTGCAAAAGCCAGAGTTTATGGACGGCATATGGACGGCTGCTGCAGGCCAGGAATCTGAAATTGGCCGGAACAAACCAGAATAGTATCTGGAAATCAACCAATAATTAACAACACATGCTTTTTCAAATGGCTGCTTCAAGCCTGCAGATTAGAGATTTTACAGTGAATCTTCTTCCATTCTCACCATGGGCTCACACCTCCGGCCCCTTTGGCATCTTTGCTCATCTTCCTTCTTAGATTTTGGGATTCTCATCACACTGGTGCCGACAGCTGTTAAAGATAGTTTCACCCGCCAGGCGCAGAAATGGTGGCGACTGCCAGAGGTCCAAGCAGGCGTATGGCAGGGCAGTCAATACACTGATCGAGTAGACAAAAGGCTGAAGATAGAGTAGATAAAAAGCGGGAGTAACTCAATGGATGGTCGCATAGCAGAAGCATCCACGTCGCGGGGCTGGAAGCTGGAAGTATCCTGAGCTAATTCTGCTACCACCATCATAGAAGCATAGAAACATAGAAAATAGGTGGAGGAGGAGGCCATTTGGCCCTTCGAGCCAGCACCGCCATTCATTGTGATCATGGCTGATCGTGTCCAATCAATAACCCGTGCCTGCCTTCTCCCCATATCCCCTGACTCCACTAGCCCCTAGAGCTCTATCTAACTCTCTCTTAAATCCATCCAGTCACTTGGCCTCCACTGCTCTCTGTGGCAGGGAGTTCCACAAATTCACAACTCTCTGGGTGAAAACGTTTTTTCTCACTTCAGTCTTAAATTTCTTCCCCTTTATTCTAAGACTGTAGTCCCTGGTTCTGGACTCGCCCAACATTGGGAACATTTTTCCTGCATCTAGCTTGCCCAGTCCTTTTATACCTTTATATGTTTCTATAAGATCCTATAAGTTTCTTATAGGATCCTATAAGATCCTATAGGTTTTTATAAGTTTCTATAAGATCATCTATTGCAGCAAGTGATGGCTCCCACTGATTGTCGCCGGAAGCTTGTGTCCTTTTCAGGACGGACGATGACAGCGAGGTCACCGTTCGTAACAAGATGGACACAAGAAGAAGAAGAAGAACTCAATGGATCAGGCAGCATCTCTGGAGAAAAGGAATAGGTGACACAATGCTCCAAATGTGGCCTCACCAATGTCTTGTACAACTGTAACATAACGTCTCAACTTCTATACTCAATACTCTGATTCATAAAAGCCAATGTGCCAAAAGCCTTCTTGACCACCCTATCTACCTGTGAAGTCACCTCAAGGAAACATGTACAGTAGCTGCACTCCTAGATTCCTCTGCGCTACAACCCAGAACTCTGTCATTCATTGTGTAGGTCCTGCCCTAGGTAGACTTCCCAAAGTGCAATACCTCACACTTATCTGTATCAAACTCCATTAACCATTCCCAGCCCACCTGCCCAACCAATTACGATCTTCCCACAATTTTTGACAACCATCTTCAATATCTACGATACCACCCACTTTAGTGTCATCTGCAAATGTTCTAATCATGCCTTGTACATTCTCATCCAAATCAATGATATAGATGACAAACCGTAATGGGCCCAGCACCAAAACCCTGAGGCACACCACTAGTTACAGACCTCCAAACCGATAAACAACCTTCCATCATCACCCTCTGGTTCCTTCCATGAAGCCCATTTTCTATCCAGTTGGCTCGCTCTCCTTGGATCCCATGGGATCTAACCTTCCAGAGCAGCCTACCTTGCGGAACCTTGTCTAATGTCTTGCTGAAATTCATATATACAACATCTACAACTCTGACTTCATCAATCTTTTAAATCTTCAAAAAACTCAATCAGAATCGTGGGATACAATGTTCCAAGTACAAAAGGGGCCTTATTATTTCCTGAGGCACACTTTTACTTTTAACATAGCCATAGAATCTCTTGGGATTTCCCTTTACCTTGCCTGCCAGCTCCATTTAATGTTATCTTTTAGCTCTCTCGATTGCTGTCTTAAGTGCACTCCTACACTCTTATACTTGTGCAGAGATTTACAAGATCACAATTGCCCGAATCTGATTCATATGTCCTTTTTCCCGACAGAGCTCTGTTTTTCTTTGGAGCAGGTTTAAAATACAGGGTGTGACCTGCACTGCCACCCTACCTGCACTCAATAAAGGACTCCACCCAACCTGGACCACTGCCAAACCTTTAAAAATAGCACCTTTCTTTCAGGTTCGCATGCAAATATGGGAAATGCGAAACGTGTCCATTCACATCTTTGCTTTGCGTCATCCAGGAACCCAAACAGTGCTTACAGGTGAGCAGTGACCATTTGTACTTCTTCCATCCTGGTAGACAGCATTAGTTATTCATTATGCGGTTTGTCTCTACATTGAAAAGACTAAATACAGATCGGGAGATCACTTTGAGGAACGCTAGCGTTTGTTTTGCAGAAGTAACTGTGTCTAGTTGCCGACATCATCGATTCTCCTGCTCACTCCACTCTGACCTTCCTGCGTGCGGCCTCCTGCAGCCTTACAGTGAGGCCTAAGGCAAGCCTGATGAACGACACCTCTTCTTCCACTTGGATACATTGCAGACTCCCTAAGTTCCCTAACATTAGGTATCTTTCTTTCCAACAGTACAGTTGGAAAGAAACAGTACCAACTGCTGTTATCAGAACTACCCATTTCCCACTTTCATTCATCTGTGATTTTGGTGCATTTCTTATCAGAAATTGCTAACGTTGTGGCTTTTTTTGTTGGCCTACTTTAGCAGAGCTGGCAATGAACCGCATTGGTATGAAACTAGAGTCATGCAGGAGCTGGTCCAGGCAAGGATGGTAAGTTTCTTCTTCTTCAGGGCTATAAGGCAGTCTGACAATTGCAACAGCAAATCCAGAGATACATGAATTACATTTTCATATCCTGTCCAAATACAATTTCTCAACTTCCCTTCATCAATAACAGTGACAGTGAGAGTAGGAATGAAATGAGGTGGAGGCTAAATGCTGGCTGAGGGACTGGTGCAGTGGGCAGCGATTCAAGTTTCTTGATCACTGGGACCTCTTTTGGAGAAGGTATGACTGTACGCAGAGACGGGTTGCACTTGAACCCGAAGGGGACCAATATCCTGGCAGGGAGATTTGCAAAGGCTACTGGGGAGACTTTAAACTAGAAAGGCTGGGGGAGGGACTCGGGTAAGGGGCTAGGGGACAGGGTGTGGGGCAAGAGGCAGAGAAGGGAAGCACTCGACCCAAAATGTAGGCGTGAAAGATGAAAAAGATAATAGACAGAGAATAAAGGATGGTGGGTTTATAAAATGTGTATATTTTAATGCTAGGAGCATTGTAAGTAAGGTGGATGAACTTAGAGCCTGGATTGACACCTGGAAATATGATGTTGTGGCAATCAGTGAAACATGGTTGCAGGAGGCTGTGATGGAAACTAAATATTCCAGGATTTCGTTGCTTCCGGGGGTGATAGCCAGAGGTGGAGGTGTTGCATTGCTTGTTCAGAGAGGATATTACAGCAGTGCCAGCGTCTAGGGAGGCTATTTGGGTGGAACTGAGAAGTGGGAACGGTGTAGCAACACTTTTAGGGGTGTACTATAGACCACCAATGGGAGCGAGAATTGGAAGAGCAAATATGTAAGGAGATAGCAGATATTAGTAGTAAGCACAAGGTAGTGATTGTGGGAGATTTCAATTTCCAAAAATAGACTGGGAAACACATTCTGTAAATGGGCTGGATGGTTTGGAGTTTGTAAAATGTGTGCAGGATAGTTTTTTGCAGCAGTACATAGAGGTACCGACCAGAGAAGGGGCAGTGCTGGACCTCCTGTTAGGAAATGAGGCAGGACAGGTTATGCGTTGGTGAGCACTTCGGGACCAGTGATCACAATACCATTGGTTTCAATATAATTATGGAGCGAGTCAGAACAGGACCTAGAGTGGAGATTTTTGATTGAGAAAGGCTAACTTTGAGGGAATGCGTGAGGATTTTAAAGGAGTGAATTGGGACACTTTGTTTCATGGGAAGGATGTAGAAGAGAAATGGAGGACATTTAAAGAAATTGTAAGAGTACAGAATCTTTATGTCCCTGTTAGGTTGAAAGGAAATAGTAAAAATTGGAAAGAGCCATGGTTTTCAAGGGAAATTAGACACTTGTTTCGAAAAAAGAGAGATATCTACAATAATTATAGGAGGCATGGAGTAAATGAGGTGCTAGAGGAGTATAAAGAATGTAAAAAGAATCTTAAGAAAGAAATTAGGAAGGCTATATGAGGTTGCTTTGCAAGAAAAGGTGAAAGTAAATCCAAAGGGTTTCTACAGCTATATTAATAGCAAAAGGATAACGAGGGATAAAATTGGACCTTTAGAGAACCAGAAGGACAGCTATCTGCAGAGCCAAAAGAGATGGGGGAGATATTGAACAATTTCTTTTTTCGGTATTCACCAAGGAGAAGGATATTGAACTCTGCAGGTAAGGGAAAAAAGTAGAGTAGCTATGGAAACTATGAGATTCAAAGAGGAGGAAGTACTGACACTTTTGAAAAATATAAAGGTGGAAAGTCTCCCGGTCCTGACAGGATATTCCCTAGGACATTGAAAGTTAGTGTAGAAATAGCAGGAGCTATGACAGAAATATTTCAAATGTCATTAGAAACGGAATAGTGCGAGGATTGGCGTACTGCGCATGATGTTCCATTGTTTAAAAAGGTCAAAGAATAAACCTACAATTATAGACTATTAGTTTGACGTCAGTGGTGGGCAAATTAATGGAAAGTATACTTAGAGATAATATATATAAGCATCTGGATAAACAGGGTCTGATCAGGAACAGTCAACATGGATTTGTGCCTGGAAGGTCATGTTTGACAAACCTTCTTGAATTTTTTGAAGCGGTAACTAGGGAAAATGATGAGGGTTAAAGCAGTGGATGTTGTCTATATGGATTTCAGTAAGGCCTTTGACAAGGTTCCCCATGGAAGGTTGGTTCAGAAGGTTCAATCTTTGGGTGTTAATGGCGGAGTAGCAAGATGGATTCAACAGTGGCTGAATGGGAGATGTCAGAGAGTAATGGTGGATGGCTGTTTGTCAGGTTGGAAGCCGGTGACCAGTGGGGTGCCTCAGGGATCTGTGTTGGGTCCACTGTTGTTTGTCATGTACATCAATGATCTGGATGATGGGGTGGAAAATTGGATAAGTAAGTATGCAGATGATACTAAGATAGGTGGTATTGTGGATAATGAAGTAGATTCTCAAAGTCTACAGAGAGATTTGGGCCATTTGGAAAAGTGGGCCGAAAGATGGCAGATGGAGTTTAATGCTGATAAGTGTGAAGTGCTACATCTTGCAGGACAAATCAAAATAGGACGTACATGGTAAATGGTAGGGAATTGAGAATGCTGTGGAACAGAGGGATCTAGGAATAACTGTGCATAGTTCCCTGAAGGTGGAATTGCATGTAGATAGGGTGGTAAAGAAAGCCTTTGATAAATCAGAGCATTGAATATAGGAGTAGGAAGTAATGTTAAAATTGTACAAGGCATTGGTAAGACCAATTCTGGAGTATGACAATTTGGTCGCCTTGTTATAGAAGGATGTCAACAAAATAGAGAGAGTACAGAGGAGATTTACTAGAATGTTGCCAGGGTTCCAGCAACTATGTTACAGAGAAAGGTTGAACAAGTTAGTCTTTATTCTTTGAGCGCAGAAGGTTAAGGGGGACTTGATTGAGGTCTTTACAATGATGAAAGGGATAGACAGAGTTGACGTGGATAAGCTTTTCCCATTGCAACAAGAGGACATGACATGAGAATTAGGGGACTGAAGTTTAGGGGTAACGTGAGGGGGAACTTCTTACTCAGAGGGTGTGGCTGTGTGGAATGAGCTTCCAGCAGAGGTGGTGGAGGCAGGATCGATTTAACATTAAGAGTAAAGTGGATAGGTATATGGACGTGAAGGGAATGGAGGGGTATGGTCTGAGTGCAGGTAGATGGGACTAGGGGAAAACAAATGGTCGGCACGGACTGGAAGGGCCGGAGGCCTGTGTGCTGTAATTGTTATATGGTTATATGGTTTATAACGCACCCAGTAACGTTACTATTATATACTATTATATACTAGTACAATGTCAAACTGGTGAAGGTAGACAAAAATGCTGGAGAAACTCAGCGGGTGCGGCAGCATTTATGGAGCGAAGGAAATAGGCAACGTTTTGGGCCGAAACCCTTGTTCAGACTCATTTTTCTGGGTTAGGATGTGGTCGTAGAGTTGGAGGGAAGGGGGAATCACAGAGGGGGGCAGTCAGAGAGGAGGTTGTAAAACTGTCTTCGCAGGGAGGAGGAGAACTTCTTCAAAGTAGGCATACCTTGAGGAGATATCGCAGTGGAGTAGACAAAATGTTCAAGAAGGAATTGCAGATGCTGGAAAATCGAAGGTAGACAAAATTGCTGGAGAAACTCAACGGGTGCAGCAGCATCTATGGAGCGAAGGAAATAGGCAACGTTTCGGGCCGAAACCCTTCTTCAAATTGGTGAGCCTGCACATGGAGTATTATGTTCACATTTGGTCGTCTTGCTTTTGGAAAGATGTCATTAAGCTGGAAAGGAGCAGAGAAGGTTTCTGGGGATGCTGCCTGCACGAATGCTGCCTGCACAGATGCTGCCTGCACTCAATGGGCTGAGCTATAGGGAGTGATGGGGCAGGCGAGGACTTTATTCCCTGTAAAGCAGGAGGCTGTGAGCTGACCTGGTGTAAAGAGGTGTATGAAATCATGAGGGGAATAGACTGGATGAAGGCCCTGAGGCTTTTTTCTCAGGTTAGGGGAATCAAGAACAATTGGGTGAGATGGGAAAGATTTAATAAGAACGTGAGGGGTACATTTTTCACACGGAGGGTGGTGAGTACGCGGAGTGAGTTGTCAGAGGAAGTAGTTGAGGCAAGTACAATAACAACATTAAAAACATTTTTGGGCAGGTACAATCTTTTTTTTTTCCAGGGTAGAGGATTCTAAAACTAGAGGGCACAAGCTTAGGTTGAGAGAGGAGAGATTTAAGAGGGATCTCGGGGTTGTCGCAGCTGGTATGAGCTGTCAGAGGAAGCTGTAGAACATACAATTATGATTTTCAAAAGACATTTGGACTGATATAGGAATGGGAAGGGCTTAGAGGGTTATGAAGCAAATGGCACTATCCCAGTATGCCCTTGTTTAGCATGGACAAGGTGGGCCAAAGGGCCTATTTCTGCACTATATGATGCATCTATGAATCTATGCATTATGTAAATGGTTAAACATTCAAGCAATATCAACAAAATATATGTTCTGTATGTCAATTGAACCTTAAAAATTTAAATAATTTAAATAATGCATTTGTCATCACTGAAATATTCACTCCAGATTCTTTACCATTTTTAGATTCTAATGGGTGATCTGTTATTGCAGAACCTGTCCTATAACTAAAATTAATGCTGATTCTAAACCTCATGTCTTAATCACCATCTTCCTAAATATCAGATGCATGTAATAGTTGACACACACGTACCTAGTGACCTACACATGCAGGCTGTGACTCCTTGTACATCATAAGTCACTTCTAGGCTCCATCGTGACAATTTTTCCATGCCCTCTCGACTCCTCTTCTTTGCCTCCACCTATCCTCCCAAATTAGTTTTCCAAGTTCAATCACATCCACAGCCATGGAGTCCTCAGCCTGCCTGAGATGAAACAATCTACACCAAAGACACATGGAAGATACAACGACATATCGAGCCTGGATCAGTGTTTGGGACTTTGATATTGTGGCCATTACAGAGACTTTGTAGCGAGAGGGATAGCACTAGCAACTAAATATTCCAGGGTCCCAATGTTTCAGATGCGATAGAGAGGGAGTTTCTTTACATATTGGGAAGAAATAGGATTAACTAACTCATCGGGAAGGCTGGCTCCGTCCTGGGGGCAGAGTTGGATTCATGGAAGGTGGTGTTGAAGGGGAAGATGTTCCTCAAACTGCAGAGCATCTTGGACAATACAGCTCACACTGGTCAACCTGAGAAGCACCTTCAGCAACAGGCTGGTTCTACCAAGATGCAGGACAGAACGCCACAGGAGATCCTTCTTCCCTGCGGCTATCAAACTGTACAATCATCCCCCATCTCTAGTAGACTGAGTCCCCTCCCCCTCCACAATCATTGCACATCCCCAATCCTTTCCACTCATCAATTTAATTTCATGTGTCATGTATTTTGTGTTTTATGACTGTTGGCAGATCAATTTCCCTCTCAGGATAAATAAAGTTCTATCGTATCTATCATATCGTATCGTATCATATGTCACGGCAGCACGAGAGGCCATGCTGGAGGATTAAAGATGCATTCTCTCTAATGGGATTGTACCATAATAGCTAGTGGGCGAGGAAGGAATTGATATGTAAACAGATTACCAAAAGATGCAAAAGCACCAGGGTTATTGTCTTGGGTAACATTAACTTCCCCAATATTGACTGTGACCATCTCAGTGCAAAAGGCTTTGACAGGGCAGAATTTAGTAGGTGTATCAAAGAGCGTTTCTGAAACAGTGTGATGTTCAACCTGAGGAGGGACCGTACTGGATCTTGTGTTGGGAATCAAACCTGGCCGGATGACTGGCATTTCAGTATTTTGGGGACAGTGATCACAACTCCATAAGTTTTAAGATAGTTATGAATAAGGATATATCTGGACATTGGGGGAAGGTACAAAATTTGAGAATGGAAGATCATTGCATCGTGAGGCAGGAGCTGGAGAGAGTAAATTGGGAGCAGTCATCTACTTTTTGCGTATGGCGTGCACAGCCTAAAGTTGTAGGCCAACTTGTTCTATTTGATCTTATTTGATTGTGCACGCCAGGTTGATTGCATTTGTCAAAACAGGGCGGTCCGTGTGTTGGTCACAGTCTCCCACCCCCAGGAACAGTTGTTATTAGGTGAGTCCACATCTGACACTTTTAAAAGAACAATCAGCTTTACTTTGTCCATGGCAGGTCATGTCTAATTAACTTGATTTTGTTTATTTGAGCAGGTGATGATGGATTTTAGTGGCACGTTTGATAAAGTCCCTCATGATAGACTGACCCAGAGATGAGGTCCAAGATAGTTTGGATTCGGAACTGGCTTAATCATAGAAGATTGTGGGTTGTTGTGGAAGGGTGCTCGTCTGGCTGGAGCTCTGAGACCAGTGGAGTTCCACAAGTATCTACGCTTGGACACCTCAGATGTTTCTATACAAATGACTTTGATATAAATGGAGATGGATTCATTAGGAAGCTTGCAGATGACACCAACATTGATGGAGTTGTGGACAATGAGGAAGGTTGTCAAAGTATACAGCAAGAGATAGGTGAGCCGTGGAAAAGGGTGGAGAAGTAGCAGACGGAGTTTAATCTAACTAAGTCTGAAATAGTGCACATTGGGAGGTCGAATGCAAGGGGGAAATATTCACTAAATGGCAAGACTCTTGGCAGCAATGATATACAGAGGATCTTGGTGTCCAGATCCACAGCTCCCTAACAGTGGCAACACGAGTAGGTAGAGTGGTAAGGAAGGTATATGGTATACTTGTCTTTATTGGTGGGGAGGATTGAGTATAAGAGTCAGGATGTCATGCTGCTACTTTGTAGGACCTTGGGTAGACCGCATTTGGAGTATTATGTGTGGTTCTGGTCCATCCTTTACAGGAAGGGCGTGGAGGCTTTGGAGAGGGTGCAGAAGAGGTTTACCAGAATACGGTCTGGATTAGAAGTATAAGGAGAGGTTAGACAAACTTGGTTTGGTTTCTCTGAAATGTCGGAGGCTGTTGGGAGACCTGATGGTGTATATGAAATGATGAGAGGCAGAGATAGGGTGGACTGTTTTTTTACGTAGAGAGTGGTGGGTACCTGGAATGCCTGGTTACCAGGGGAGTTGATGGAGAAAGTTACAATGCTGGCATTTAAGGGGGGGTTGGGGTGTATGATAAAGATGTTTACCCTCTGCACATCTGCTGGAGGGAATTATGTGTTTGGCCTGTACCCTGAATCTGGCTTTCACGTGAACCACAATCACCATCTTAATCACGGCTCAGATTGGGTCACAAGGAAAATCTCATAGCCCAGCGGTGAGTTTCCTAAACAAGTCGGTTCATTCAAGTCCTTAATGGTATGTATTGGAAAACACTCTGAGAGAAACCAAAGTGTTTCACTGACTCACGGTCTTTTTATAGCCTGTTACACAATGGTTACATGCGCATTTTACATGTTTGAAATAATTCAGAAGTGAGCAACATTTCTTGGTAATCTCTTCTCTTCCTCTTTCAGTTTCCACTTACTTTAAAAAAAGTCATGCTTGCATATGTCTGACAAGTGGACATGATAAAGATCCCCTCTTAGGATCAGTTTTAGTGCCCTCTACCTAATCTAAAATGTTCTATGTAAATAGAAGGAACTGCAAGTGCTGGCTTACGAAAAGGTACACAAAATGCTGGAGTAGCTCAGCGGGAAGGAAAGATAGAAACATAGAAACATAGAAAAGAGGAAGCGTCTCTGGAGAACATAGATAGGCAACGTTTCAGGTCGGGACCTTTCTTAAGACCGATTGTAATAAGTGGGGGCGAAAGCTGGAAGAGGGAGGTGGGGGTGGGACAAAGCCTAGCAAGTGATAGGTGGATACAGGTGGTAGGATATTAGATTGGCAGATGGTTGGACAAAGGCCAGAGATAAAAAGGCAAAACATGTGAGATAAGAAGATAAGGATAGAAGAGGTGAGAATCGTGAAGCCAGTGGAAGGCAGACAGGTTTAGGGGTTTATGGGAAGGGGAAAGGGAAAAATGGGTCTGCATCCAAGTGGGGCCCACGGTGGAGAGATGGGAGAAAAGGGTGGGGAGGAGGGAACAAGGGGAGGGGGGGGGGGGGTTGGTGTTTGTAAGTTTGTAAGTTAATTGACATGTCTCACCTGTCTCACCTGGAGGGTGGTACATCTCATGTGGTTCCTGGGGAGCGTACATCTCATGTGGTTGCTGTGGTGAACCAAGGATTCGCAGAGGGAGCTGTCCCTGTGAGAAGTGGGAAGGGGTGGGTATGGATGGTGATGAATGGTGATGGGATCTCGTTGAAGGTGGCGGAAACTTCGTGGAATGACGTGTTGGATGCGGAAGCTGGTGTTGTCAAAACAAAGGACCAGGGAAACTGTGTCCTTGTACAGTCCGGGGGGAGGGGTGGGGGGGGAAGAAAGAGCGAGAACAGAACTGCGGGAGACTGGTGAGGGAGCCATCTACAATATCAAGGCAGACGCCACGTTTACTAAAGTAGGAGGATATCTCGGATGTCCTAGAATGTCACCTTGTGAGCAGAAACAGTGAAGACAGAGAAAGTGAGTGTAGGGGATGGCATCTGTAAGAGATAGGGTGGAAGAAGGTGTAGGTGTAGGATATAACTGTAGGTGTCAATGGGTTTGTAGTCAACATCAGTCGATTGCCTGTCCCAAGGAGAGGGGTGGCAGAGATAGTCCAAGTGAATTTGAATGCAGGGTGGAAGTTACTGGTAAAGCTGATGAAATCACTGAGTTCTGCACGGGTGCAGGAGGCAGCCCCGATACAGTTGTTGACACAGGACTGACTAATGTCGGCTTCCCCTCTGCTGTCGTAGATGGATACCTCACCCGTGATTCCTCTGTAGTTCTGCTCTCGCTCTCCCTCCAAGCATATCACCACAAAGCTCACAGGACTTTGTGTCAGCACTCATCTCTGCAACTGGATACTCGACCTCCTAACCTCCAGACCTTAATCAGTGAGGACTGGGGACAAATTAGGCCAGCAGCATATTCGAGGAAGAGTCGCACCCTGGCCGCTCCCTCTTCTCCCCTCTCCCCTCTGGCAAAAGTTATAGGAGTGTGAAAAAGCACACCATCAGATTCAGGGACAGTCTCTACCCAGCTGTTAACAGGCAACTTGAATCATCCTACCACAACCAGAGAGCAGTGCTGAACTACTATCTACCTCAGTGGTGACATTCAGACTATCCTTGATCGGACTTGCTGGCTTTACCCTGACTAAACTGAATACCCCCCGAGAGGGAACAAGGATAGAGTTCTTCTGATCCATACATTTCACGCCACTAGCCCCACATCCTATACGCCATTCTCTGATGATCAGATATGGGATGGTTTCTATGATGCAGTCTTCACCGGGCTGAACATGACTAAAGAGAAACGGGATAACAGAATATCTTCAATGTATTGTATCGCTTTTTATTATACCAAAATGAAATCAAAACTATTGCAATCAATAACTGTGCAAATACTAATGCCGGTGATATTATTTGAATCCATGCTCTACCCCACAAGGTCCTTTTTTCTCAAAATGTTCTCTGCTTCTCTGCCATAATTCCAAACAGTCTTAGAGCTCTCAGTCTGTTTAATGAACGGCCATCTCAACCTCCTTCAGCAGTGCCTTCCGAACGGCATGGGGAAGTGGTATTGGCAGAAGCCTGGTTGCAAAAAATCTCCTTCATACTCATCAGATCTGATCTGATATTCATGTGTGTATATATTTATATAATGGTATATGGACACACTGATCTGTTCTGTAGTCAATGCCTACTATGTTCTGTTGTGCTGAAGCAAAGCAAGAATTTCATTGTCCTATCAGGGACACACAAAATAAACTCTCTTGAATCTTGAATTTTTGAATCGTAGCATAACAATGTATAATGTTATCAAATGATCATCTGATGGTCCCATCAATTCCTTGTCTCCGAGAGTGAATTCTTTGGTCAGACCCTGGATTACGACATGAACTGGTACAGCACAATTCCAGCCATTCTTTTCATACCATTTTGCAGAGTTAACCATTTTCCCATTTTCCTGGTGAAAGAGAAACACTCACAGTGGATGTTACATCTATTGCATGCTTGCTGTTATTGTAACGTGAAAATCCATAACTAGAATATCACATATGAAGGAACTGCAGATGCTGGGTTTAAACTTAAAATAGACACAAATAGTTGGAATAACTCAGCGGGTCAGACAACATCTCTGGAGAAAAGGAATAGGTCTTATTTCGGGTCAAGATCCTTCTCGAGAGTTCAGACTGAAGAAAGGTCTTAACCCGAAACGTCACCTATTCCTTTTCTCCAGAGACGCTGTCTGACCCCCTGAGTTACTCCAGCTTTTTGTGTCTATCATAGAAACATAGAAAATAGGTGCAGGAGTAGGCCATTCAGCCCTTCGAGCCTGCACCGCCGTTCAATATGATCACGGCTGATCATCCAACTCAGTATCCTGTACCTGCCTTCTCTCCATACCCCCTGATCCCTTTAGCCACAAGGGCCACATCTAACTCCCTCTTAAATATAGCCAATGAACTGGCCTCAACTACCTTCTGTGGCAGAGAATTCCGCAGACTCACCACTCTTTGTGTGAAAAAATGTTTTGCTCATCTCGGTCCTAAAAGACTTCCCCCTATCACATTTATTATCTCATCTGGACAGGCTCTTCATCAATTATTGCAGCATTATCTGGATCACTGTGTACCGTTATCTAAGATCCTTGTATATATTATCTAATTTTATGCATCTGGTATAGGACAGATGTCTTAAACAAAGTGCTGGTGTGGGACATGGAGAACATGTCCTATAATATATGTTAAAGAAGGAACTGCAGATGCTGGAGAATCGAGGGTACACAAAAGGCTGGAGAAACTCAGCGGGTGCAGCAGCATCTAAGGAGAGAAGGAGATAGGCGACGTTTCGGGTCGAGACCCTTCTTCAGACTGGTCAGGGATCAGGGAAACGAGAGATATAGACGGTGATGTGGAGAGATAAAGAACAATGAATGAAAGATATGCAAAAAAGTATCGACGAAAAAGGGGACAAGCCATCGTAAGCTGTTTGTGGTGTGAAAATGAGAAGCTGGTGCGACTAGGGTGGGGGAGGGAGATAGAGAGAGAGGGAATGCCAGGGCCCGAGGGCTGAGGGAGAGGTGGGAAGGGGAGGAGACAGCAAGGGTTAACAGAATTGAGAAAATTCAATGTTCAAGCCCAAAGGATGCAGACTCCCCAAGCGGAATATGAGGTGCTGTTCCTCCAACTTGCGGTGTTGCTCACTCTGGCCGTGGAGGAGGCCCAGGACCGAGAGGTCGGATACGGAATGGGAGGGGGAGTTGAAGTGCTGAGCCACCGGGAGGTCGGGTTGGTTAATGCGGACCGAGCAGAGGTGTTCGGCGAAACGATCGCCAAGCCTCCGCTTGGTCTAATATATGTTCCCTGATTGTCCTGAATACCCAAACCACTGGATTAGCTGTAATCAGTAATCGTAGATGACCCAAAACGCTGGAGTAACTCAGTGGGACAGGCAGCATCTCTGGAGAGAAGGAATGGGTGACGTTTCGGGGCGAGACGACAATCAGGTTGCATTTCGTGACTCCAGTTGTTGAGATGATCTGTGGTCTGCCCGAAAATTATTGACGTCCCAGCAGAGCGAGATGTCCATCGGGGAATGTTGCTGACTGCAGGAGTATGTGCTGAGGGACGCACTGAAGCTCGGTGCAGCCAACGCCAAGGCTCGGTGGGGGAGGACCACAATCTAGGGTCCTTCCGCTGCTGGAGATGGGGGGCAGAGTGTGGTGGAGACGCCCCTCAAACAAGGGACGGGATGACACCCCTTGGGGCCACATGAATGACAAGGATACACAAAATGCTGGAGAAACTCAGCGGGTGCAGCAGCATCTATGGAGCGAAGGTGATGGGTAACGTTTCGGGCCGAAACCCTTCTTCAGACCCGAAACGTTACCTATCTCCTTCGCTCCATAGATGCTGCTGCACCCGCTGAGTTTCTCCAGCATTTTGTGTACCCTCGATTTTCCAGCATCTGCAATTCCTTCTTTAACAACTGAATGACAAAGATGCTGGGTACAAGAATAGTTTGTGAATATTGACAAATGTAACACAAATGAATGTATGAACGCTGGGAATGTGGAAAGAAGTTCTTGGGGTTTTATATATATTTTTATTTTTCTGAATAAGGTTTTTTTGGGGATGAAAAAAAACCCACAATTGGGGGACATGGTGGTTGGCTATCTGTAGAATGCCAGCCTGGACATTAGCCACATTACCAAATTGGAATAGACACCACACACCCCTTCCGTATGTTCTTCCTGAGAAATATTACTCATTTCTCTACCATTCTATTTATTGTTCCCTCGCAAGACGTGAGCATTTTAACTTCCCCCCAACCCTACTGAATGTGATGGTATCTTTAAGTCCCATTGCTGCCACCCTCTGTCTCTTCTCTCTCCGCTGTTCTGGTTATCCATTAAGCCCTGCCATGTCTATCATATTAACTCTGGATATTCCAGCTATGTATCTGCCTCCCACTATCTTTGCTCATCTGCTTCAGGTTGTATGTGTTGCTACAGTATATCTTTCTACAATAACGACTCCCTTACCAGATGTTGGAATCATTGAATGGTGTTGAACACCATTGCAGAATGCCTAAACCCATGAGGTTAATCATCACCTGAATATGATGGTGATGGGGATTAAGGGTTATTTTATCTTCCTAATGGGTCACCAATGACCCATCCACCATTTAAATATCCTCATCACAGAGGATTAGGTTGTCTATAGTGGGGGTGAGAAGTGAATAATTTGGACACCAATTTAAACAACCCATATAACATTGATCTCCACTTCTTATTGTAATGGAGTATATGACCTACTACAAGGCATAATAAACTGCATTTGCATCTCCCCCATTTGATATCCAGGGAGTCAGCCCCAGACACTACAATTCCAAAATGTCCAGCTAATATGTTCCCTTTCACACTGCACCATTTGTCATGGTCTGTAGCCTCCTTTAGATTGTTAAGGGCTTGGACACACTAGAGGCAGGTAACATGTTCCCGATGTTGGGGGAGTCCAGGACCAGTAGCCACAGTTTAAGAATAAGGAGTAAGCCTTTTAGAACGGAGACGAGGAAACACTTTTTCTCACAGAGAGTGGTGAGTCTGTGGAATTCTCTGCCTCAGAGGGCGGTGGAGGCAGGTTCTCTGGATGCTTTCAAGAGAGAGCTAGAAAGGGCTCTTAAAAATAGCAGAGTCAGGGGATATGGGGAAAAGGCGTAACGGGTTACTGATTGAGGATGATCTGCCATGATCACATTGAATGGCGGTGCTGGCTCGAAGGGCCAAATGGCCTACTCCTGCACCTATTGTCTATTGTCTCCTTTTGCTCTGGTATTTTATTTCACTCACATGTTGAAACTATAATATTTTATTCTTAATGTTTTAATGTTTTATGTTTTATGTTTGATTCTTATTGCTTACTATATGTCATGTTGTCACTTGCGAGCGGAGCACCAAGGCATGTATGTGTATGTGTACATGGCCAATAAACTTATTCATTCATTCATCGTTAGTGTGGCTCCATTGATGCAAGGAGTTGTATTTCTACCATTATCCACCACTGTACCCAGTGAACGGTTTTGTTGCTTATTCCAATTGATTTATCTGATGATTTAACGTGATCCCATTTGAAGGCTCATAATTCCGGTCTGATGCATGCATATTAGAAACCTGCAACAAAGGCATAAAGGAATGCATTCAATGTCAGCAGTGTCAGTTATGTTTCTCCATTAGGGTGAATACTGCTTCACTGAATACTACTTAACTGAGTCCAATGTTTCACCTAGCAGTCCCCCTCATGACCACTCAGACACATGTTTCTCCTGTCCCTATAACATTGTGTGGACCTCTCACCAGGCCGGGAGTCCAGCCCTTTCTGGGAGGATTTTAACTATTCCAAAGGGGCCTGTCCCACTTAGGCGATTTTTCAGGTGACTGCCAGCGACTGTCAAGTCGTTGCAGGTCGCCGAAAAAACAGCGACCGGACCGGCGGCTGTATTAAGGGCCTGTCCCACAGGCGATTTTTTTTTTTTTTTTTAGGCGACTGCCAGGGACTAGGACCATGGAATTCACCGAAGACTGCACCAGCGACAGCCTACGACATCCTGGCAACAACCAACAACAGCACCTACGTCAAGAGAAGACAAGGTAAGACAGGCTACGTCAAGCCTACGGTCTACGACTGTCGCCGAAAAGTTTTGTCCATTTCAAAATCCTGCGGAGACCAGAAAAACGCTACGATCCTTTGGCCATCTGAGGAGACCGCTCACGATTATACTGGTGACACCCCTACGACTGATGTGCCACAGCCTAGTTGCCGGCAGTCTCCTGAAAAATCGCCTAAGTGGGACAGGCCCATTAATAATCTCTGTTCCTTTGCATTTTAGCTTCAATATTTATTTTCTGCTTATTTCAATCCTTGACCCTCTGCTGATCAATTACCTCAATATTATCTCATGCAATTGTTTTATCAACCCCAGATGTACCTGAAAACTCTTTCCCCTCTACACACATCTGCTCCTCTGGTTATCACACCTTCCAGTAGGTTCACAGCTCATCCCGTCATCTACACAAGGAGTGTTCACCCTGTCCCTCTGGCTGGGGTTGTTCTGATCTTCAGCAGAGTGGTTGGGAGTGCATTAGCCCATCCTAGTCTGATCTTGGTCAAGCCTTAAGTTAGACTGTTCTTATGTTTCCTATTCATTCGCTCCACTAACCCAGAACTCAGTCAGATGTGAAATTGCTGTTTTACTCCTAACAAGGCACAAGCCTCCTTCATTGCCTTCCCAATGAAATGTGTTCCCAGAGGGTTTATCTGAAAAGGAACCCATCCTCCTCTCCTTCCCTTCCTGTTTACTTCTTAAATGAAGAAGATTGTCACCACTATTGCCATAGCTGAGGAGCAAATCATGCTGAACTCTTACTGGGATCATTAGCTATCCATGCTTACAACCCTTTTGGTTTCCTTTACTTTAATTCAACAGAAATTCCCTCAAACCCCTTTTTGTAAGTTGTAAAAGTCAGATGTAATTGTCTTCCACGGACCCTAGTCCACATTTTACCTCCGACCCCAGCCCTCACCCCTGTCATGTTTTCACCATTCCTCCTTGCTTTCAGATAGTTGGTGGAAGCATATTGAACAGGAATGCACTATGAGCCTCGGCCAAGGGCGTTACACTTGGCGGCATAACCAAGTTCTCAGACATCTGTCATCAATCCTTGAACAGAGGCGAATGATCACAAATGCTTCCCCACCAACATCGGCAGGAAATGTCCACTTCACAACGTTTGTACCAGCAGGCCAACCTCCAGAGCACCAGATAACATCAATGGATGCAAGCATTCTGCAGCCTGCTCGGGATTGGAAAATGGAAGTGGACTTAGAAATAAGGCTTGCGTTTCCCGCAGACATTGTGGCTACAACACTCCGGCCAGACATGGTCCTGTGGTCCACAACAGCCAAGATGGCATATGTTGTGGAATTGACAGTTCCATGGGAAGATGGTGTTGAAGAAGCTTATGAGAGGAAAAACACCAAGTATTCTGAACTGGCAACTGAAGCTTCACAGAATGGCTGGAAGACCAAGATTTTCCCTGTTGAAGTGGGATGCAGGGGATTTGTTGCTACATCTATGACCAGGCTATTAAAGAAAATGGGGGTGAGGAGTCACTGCCTCCAACAAGCAATCAAATCATTATCAAATTCTGCGGAAAAAAGCAGCAATTGGATTTGGATCAAAAGGAGAGACAACAATTGGGCTTAAAGATGAAGACAGGATGGTATGGAATTGACGGGGGTGTAACTGGGACGCCAGGGATCACCGTTGAGCCCTCTGGAGATGTTGTGGGCATATCAATGAAACGTCAAAGAAGGAAGGTGCCCACCTGATGACCCCGATGATGTACCTACCCTACCTTTCACCACTCCAATCCCACTGCAAATTGCAAGAGTGCCAACTTATTACAGGGATTGAAACATCAAGTTCTATTCGCTCTACTGACCTTCTGGAGGAAAAACCAGTGACTGCTGTGAAAGTGCAGCTGACGGCAAGGGAAAGACCGTATGACAGCTTGGAGAGACAGCTGACAGGAGGAAATAGACCCCAACAGGGCTGTTATGGGCTAGCTACCCGTAACAGCTGGCTCCGTCACCTTGTTAGGGCACAAGAGCCACCCTCACTTGGCTACAAAAAGTTTAAGGGGAAGAATCCCCCCAGAGTGTGCGAAGGCGGGGGCGCAAGATGACTCATCGACTGACCACCCGGTAACAAACCTTGGAACGGACACGACATTGAATCAGGTAAGTGGCAAAACTCTTGAAAAACGAGCAGCTGGACACGTTCTTCAGACCTGCAGGTGTGGCTGGACTTAAGTAACATCAACTCGTGGTCTCAAAATTCATCAGGGACGGAAGAAATGCTTGAAAATTCCCAACTCAGGGCCCCGCATTGACCAGATTCTGTTAAGAGGAAGGCCAAATCAGTCGGAGTCCGCAGAGCATCAGCACCCTACGGGATGTGGCAGAAGTTTCAGGCAACAGTCCAAGACGCAACCAGGCACATCGTAAAGTGGAGAACATGCAAGGACGTAAGCCGTTGGTGAAATGGCCAAAGTCTAACAGCAAGGAGTGGATCCCTGAAAGCGTCAAAAAAGGAGGTTGAAGGACACATCAGAACCATCCACACTGATGAGTTAAAAGATGAACCGATTTTTGTCCCCGCTGATATCCCACCAATCTCACCCCCACAACATCAATTTGACATCAGCCCTCCCAAGCTGAGTGAGGTAAAAGAGGTAGTGAGGAAGGCAAGAACGGCCTCTGCACCAGGCCCTAATGGTGTTCCGCATTGTGTCTACAAGAATGCCCCAGATATTCTGAAATTCCTCTGGAAGAACATGAGGGTTGCATGGGAAAAGGAAGTCATCCCCAAAGCCTGGCGAAGAGCGGGCGGAGTCCTGATCCCAAAAGAAAAAAATTCTTCCACCATCGAACAGTTTCGGCAAATAAACCTTCTTAACATAGAGGGCAAGATCTTTTTCAGTGTGGTGGCGAAAGACTTACAAAGTATCTGAAACAAAACCATTTCATTGATATGTCAATCCAAAAGGCTGGCACAGCAGGGTTCTCAGGATGCCTTGAACATACCAGCATCATAAGGCATCAAATCCAGACTGCTTAGAAAGACCAAAGTAATCTGCATGTCTTGTTCCTGGATCTGGCTAACTAACGCCTATGGATCAGTTCCTCATTTGCTACTGTGGACTGCGTTTGAATTCTTTCAGGTGCCTGCAATAATAACAAATCTGGTAAAAAACTATTTCCAGGATCTGCAATTTTGTCTCACAACATCAGACTTTACCACAGTGTGGCAACCACTGGAAGTGGGCATCATGGTGGGGTGCACCATCTCCCCATTGCTGAGTTGGATGATCAGTCATGATCATATTGAATGGCGGTGCAGGCTCGAAGGGCCGAATGGCCTACTCCTGCACCTATTTTCTATGTTTCTATGTTTCACTATGGCAATGGAGCTCATTATCAGAGCATCAAAATGGATTCTGGGAGGAAAACGGCTGCAGTGTGGTCAGCGATTGCCACCGGTACGAGCCTATATGGACGATATAACAACACTAACAACAACTATCCCCTGCACCAAGAGGCTTCTGGAAAAACTTCATCGAAACATCACATGGGCAAGGATGAAGATTAAACCCAGCAAGTGCAGAAGCATCTCCATTGTCAAAGGTCAAGTCAAGGATCAAAGATGTCATATTAACCGAATACAGAAGATCATCGGCTGCCCTCTCGTCTCTCTGATGGATATTTAGACCTCCCGCTGCCTCAGCAGGGTGAAGAACATTATCAAGGACAGCTCCCATCCTGCATTTGGCCTGTTCAACCTGCTGCCCTCAGGGAGGCGCTATAGGTGCATTAGCACAAGGACAAATAGACTCAAGAACAGTTTCTTTCCAAAATCCATTATCTCCCTGAACTCACAAATGCGCTGAATTCACCGCCTAATACCCGGACCTTCAGCTATCCACCGACTGTAATTTGTACTGTAACTGTAATTCTATTTATCCATTGTCTTTTATAGATATGTATATAGCGCCGCACCTTATTCCCCCTCCCCCCCCCCTTTTGTTTTTGCACTGAGTAGGAGCAGCTTTTAATCTCATTGTACATGTGTATAGTGACAATAACAAGGCATTCATTCATTCATTCATTCATTCATACCTGTTCCAACTGTTGCCACCGGTACGAGCCTATATGGACGATAAACAGCATTAACAACAACTATCCCCTGCACCAAGAGACTTCTGGAAAAACTTCATCAAAACATCACATGGGCAAGGATGAAGATTAAACCCAGCAAGTGCAGAAGCATCTCCATTGTCAAAGGTCAAGTCAAGGATCAAAGAATTCATATTAACCGAATACCTGTTCCAACTGTTTCAGAAATGCCAGTGAAGAGTTTGGGCCGATGGTATGATGCAAAGCTCAAGGACACCGAGCAGTTTGAACAACTGACAAAGGATACCATCAGGCACATAGCTCGCATCAACAAGACCTTGCTACCAGGAAAACTCAAGCTGTGGTGCTTCCAATTTGGCATACTACCAAGAATCATGTGGCCTTTAACTATGTATGAAATCCCCATCAACAAAGTGGAAAAGCTGGAAAGAATGATCAGCACACATGTGAAACAGTGGCTTGGACTTCCACGATGCTTAAGTGCTGTCGGACTGTATGGGAGTGGCAAATTGGAATTACCCATTACAGGACTTGTGGAAGAGTTCAAATGCACTAAAGCAAGGTTGGTCATGACCCTCACTGAATCTGAAGATACTGTTATTCGAACAGCGGCCCCAGTGTGGCAACAGGGAGGAAGTGGACCCCATCTGAAGCCGTTCAGAGTGCTAAGTCTGCTCATCATTTCCAGGATATGGTTGGCCAAGTCCAACACGGGATAGCCGGGCTTGGGGTCGTCCCAAAAGCTCCCCAATGGCACAAGCAACATCAGTGCAGAAAAGACGGCTCGCGGTGGAGGAGGTGAGGAGACGGGAGGCAGAGCGACACGCCAAGGCCGTCTCAATGGCCAAGCTGGGCCAATGGACTAACTGTGAGAGCCTGGAAAAGAGGAAACTCAGCTGGCGTGAAATCTGGCAAATGGAAGGATCTCGGCTAAGTTTTGTCATCAGAGCCACTTATGATGTTCTACCATCACCCCAGAACCTGAAGTAGTGGTTCAGAGAAGACCACACTTGCTCCCTTTGCCAAGGACCTGGATCACTAAGGCACATTTTAACAGGATGCACTATGAGCCTCGGCCAAGGGCGTTACACTTGGCGGCATAACCAAGTTCTCAGACAGCTGTCATCAATCCTTGAACAGAGGCGAACGATCACAAATGCTTCCCCACCAACATCGGCAGGAAATGTCCACTTCACAACATTTGTACCAGCAGGCCAACCTCCAGAGCACCAGATAACATCAATGGATGCAAGCATTCTGCAGCCTGCTCGGGATTGGAAAATGGAAGTGGACTTGGAAAAAAGGCTTGTGTTTCCCCCAGACATTGTGGCTACAACACTCCGGCCAGACATGGTCCTGTGGCCCACAACAGCCAAGATGGCATATGTTGTGGAATTGACAGTTCCATGGGAAGATGGTGTTGAAGAAGCTTATGAGAGGAAAAACACCAAGTACTCTGAACTGGCAACTGAAGCTTCCCAGAATGATTGGAAGACCAAGATTTTCCCTGTCGAAGTGGGATGCAGGGGATTTGTTGCTACATCTATGACCAGGCTATTAAAGGAAATCGGGGTGAGGGGTCGCTCGTTCCAACAAGCAATCAAATCATTTTCAAATTCTGCAGGAAAAAGCAGCAATTGGATTTGGATCAAAAGGAGAGACAACAATTGGGCTTAAAGATGAAGACAGGAGGGTATGGAATTGAGGGGGGTGTAACTGGGACGCCAGGTACACACCGTTGAGCCTGCTGGAGATGTTGTGGGCTTATCAATGAAACGTCAAAGAAGGAGGGTGCCCACCTGATGACCCCGATGATGAACCTACCCTACCTTTCACCACTCCAATCCCACTGCAAATAGCAAGAGTGCCGACTTATTACAGGGATTGAAACATCAAGTCCTATTAGCTCTACTGACCGTCTGGAGGGAATAACCAGTGACTGCTGTGAAAGTGCAGCTGACGACAAGGGAAAGACCATGTGACAGCTTGGAGAGACAGCTGACAGGAGGAAATAGACCCCAACGGGGCTGTTATGGGCTAGCTACCCATAACAACTGGCTCCGTCACCTTGTTAGGGCACAAGAGCCACCCTCACTTGGCTACAAAAAGTTTAAGGAGAAAAATCCCCCCAGAGTCTGCGAGAGCGGGGGCGCAAGATGACTCATCGACTGACCACCCGGTAACAAACCTTGGAACGGACACGACATTGAATCAGGTAAGTGGCAAAACTCTTGAAAAACGAGCAGCTGGACACGTTCTTCAGACCTGCAGGTGTGGCTGGACTAAAGTAACATCAACTCATGGTCTCAAAATTCATCAGGGACGGAAGAAATGCTTGAAAATTCCCAACTCAGGGCCCCGCATTGACCAGATTCTGTCAAGCGGAAGGCCAAATCAGTCGGATGAAACTCAGCGGCAGGAAGAAATCCACAGTCCGCAGAGCACCAGCACACTATGGGATGTGGCAGAGGTTTCACGCAACAGTCCAAGACGCAACCAGGCACATCGTAAAGTGGAGAACATGCAAGGACGTAAGCTGTTGGTGAAATGGCCAAAGTCTAACAGCAAGGAGTGGGAAATTATCAATGCAGATGTGAGCTTAATCTCAGTGGAATCAAGGGATTCCAGCAGAAAAGAAGTTGGAGAAGATGGGTGATCTAGTCTTCAGCTATGGAAAGGAGAAATTTGGTGAAAAGGAACAACTCAGCAGGAAAGATAGGCCTCCTCCCCCCAAGTCCCGTCGTCTCCCGGAAATCCAACGACTTGTTAAAGAAAGAAGAAGCCTGAGGAAGGTGGGGAAAAAAGCAACAGCAGAAGAAAGGGAGGGCATCAACCTCCTTCAAAAGGACCTAAAACAGAGGCTCTCGAAGCTGCGCAGAGCGGAGAATCTAAGAAAATGGCGCAAAAAAGGAAAAAGCAAGAAAAGACATCTACAAAGATTCCTTTAAGATTGTGAAAGGCATTTTCACAAAGGAAAAAAGCGGATCCCTGAAAGCGTCAAAAAAGGAAGTTGAAGGACACATCAGAACCATCCACACTGATGAGTTAAAGGATGAACTGATTTTTGTCCCCACTGACATCCCACCAATCTCACCCCCACAACATCAATTTGACATCAGCCCTCCCAAGCTGAGTGAGGTAAAAGAGGTAGTGAGGAAGGCAAGAACGGCCTCTGCACCAGGCCCTAATGGTGTTCCGCATTGTGTCTACAAGAATGCCCCAGATATTCTGAAATTCCTCTGGAAGAACATGAGGGTTGCGTGGAAAAAGGAAGTCATCCCCAAAGCCTGGCGAAGAGCGGGCGGAGTCCTGATCCCAAAAGAAAAAATTTCTTCTACCATCGAACAGTTTCGGCAAATAAACCTTCTTAACATAGATGGCAAGATTTTTTTCAGTGTGGTGGCGAAAAGATTTACAAAGTATCTGAAACAAACTCATTTCATTGATATGTCAATCCAAAAACTGGCAAAGCTGGTTTCTCGGGATGCCTTGAACATACCAGAATCATATGGCATCAAATCCAGACTATTAAGAAAGAACGAAAGAATCTGCTGTCTTGTTCCTCGATCTGGCCAACGCCTATGGATCAGTTCTTCATTCGCTACTGTGGACTGCTGTTGAATTCTTTCAGGTGCCGGCAATAATAAAAAATCTGGTAAAAAACTACTTCCAGGATCTGCAATTTTGTCTCACAACATCAGACTTTACCACAGCGTGGCAACCACTGGAAGTGGGCATCATGGCGGGGTGCACCATCTCCCCATTGACCTTCACTATGGCAATGGAGAATCAAAATGGATTCTGGGAGGAAAACGGCTACAGTGTGGTCAGCGATTGCCACCGGTACGAGCCTATATGGACGATATAACAACACTAACAACAACTATCCCCTGCACCAAGAGACTTCTGGAAAAACTTCATCAAAACATCACATGGGCAAGGATGAAGATTAAACCCAGCAAGTGCAGAAGCATCTCCATTGTCAAAGTTCAGGTCAAGGATCAAAGATTTCATATTAATGGAATACCTGTTCCAACTGTTTCAGAAATGCCAGTGAGGAGTTAGGGCCAATGGTATGATGCAAAGCTCAAGGACACTGATCAGTTTGAACAACTGAAAAAGGATACCATCATGCACATAGCTCGCATCAACAAGACCTCGCTACCAGGAACACTCAAGCTGTGGTGCTTCCAATTTGGCATACTACCAAGAATCATGTGGCCTTTAACTATGTCTGAAATCCTCATCAACAAAGTGGAAAAGCTGGAGAGAATGATCAGCACACATGTGAAACAGTGCCTTGGACTTCCACGATGTTTAAGTGCTGTCTGACTGTATGGGAGTGGCAAATTAGAATTACCCATTACAGGACTTGTGGAAGAGTTCAAATGCACTAAAGCAAGGTTGGTCATGACCCTCACTGAATCTGAAGATACTGTTATTCAAACAGCGGCCCCCATGTGTGGCAACGGGGAGGAAGTGGCCCCATCTGAAGCCGTTCAGAGTGCTAAGTCTGCTCTTCATTTCTGGGATATGGTTGGCCAAGTCCAACACTGGAGAGCCGGGCTCGGGCTCGTCCCAAAAGCTCCCCAATGGCACAAGGCAACATCAGTGCAGAAGAGACGGCTCGTGGTGGAGGAGGTGAGAAGACGGGAGGAGGCAGAGCGACACGCCAAGGCCGTCTCAATGGCCAAGCAGGGCCAATGGACTAACTGGGAGAGCCTGGAAAAGAGGAAACTCAGCTGGCGTGTAATCTGGCAAATGGAAGGATCTCAGCTAAGTTTTGTCATCAGAGCCACATGTTCTACCATCACCCCAGAACCTGAAGCAGTGGTTCGGAGAAGACCACACTTGCTACCTTTGCTAAGCACCTGGATCACTAAGGCACATTTTAACAGGATGCACTATGAGCCTCGGCCAAGGGTGTTACACTTGGCGGCATAACCAAGTTCTCAGACATCTGTCATCAATCCTTGAACAGAGGCGAACGATCACAAATGCTTCCCCACCAACATCGGCAGGAAATGTCCACTTCACAACATTTGTACCAACAGGCCAACCTCCAGAGCACCAGATAACATCAATGGATGCAAGCATTCTGCAGCCTGCTCGGGATTGGAAAATGGAAGTGGACTTAGAAATAAGGCTTGTGTTTCCCCCAGACATTGTGGTTACAACACTCTGGCCAGACATGGTCCTGTGGTCCACAACAGCCAAGATGGCATATGTGTGGAATTGACAGTTCCATGGGAAGATGGTGTTGAAGAAGCTTATGAGAGGAAAAACACCAAGTACTCTGAACTGGCAACTGAAGCTTCCCAGAATGGCTGGAAGACCAAGATTTTCCCTGTTGAAGTGGGATGCAGGGGATTTGTTGCTACATCTATGACCAGGCTATTAAAGAAAATGGGGGTGAGGGGTTGCTCCCTTCCAACAGACAATCAAATCATTATCAAATTCTGCAGAAAAAAAACAGCAATTGGATTTGGATCAAAAGGAGAGACAACAATTGGGCTGCAAGATGAAGACAGGGGGGTATGGAATTGACGGGGGTGTAACTGGCACGCCAGGTATCACCATTGTGCCCTCTGGAGATGTTGTGGGCTTATCAATGAAACATCAAAGAACGAGTGTGCCCACCTGATGACCCCGATGATGTACCTACCCTACCTTTCACCAATCCAATCCCACTGCAAATAGCAAGAGTGCCGACTTATTACAGGGATTGAAACATCAAGTCCCATTAGCTCTACTGCACTCCTGGGTCATCGTAAGAATCATAACCTCCATCACCATGTTATGTTTTCTTGGTTTGAAGTCCATATATAAAATAAAGAGCGGAGACAGCACTTTGTATCATAGTTCTCCTTTATTAGTTCGAACCATAAATAGCTTGATGCGCTTCTCATTCTGCATCTTTTTTTTAGTTTAGTTTAGAGATATAGCGCGGAAGTGTGTTCCCGCATTTTTGATCTCGTGACTTCATTACATCATGTACTTAATTTGCATTTCACGACACATTGCTGCAAGTCATGACAACAAGTACAAACATACTTTTCCGTCAGAACACACATATAGATTTTATCCTCTCATATCCTTTATGCCAAGGGACGAGATGGTCCATGGTGCCCTATCCTCGTAGGTTCTTGGTGTGGGTTACACCTGCCTTGAATATTCCCTGCACCATAGACTTCTGGACCTTGGAGTGAGTTGATGGCAACTCTCAGTAGTAGATCATTCCTTCTCCTGGAAGACCACCAGATGTCAGGATGACGACAGGCCTTCATCTAGATCTATAGGTAGAAACCGATTTTGGATCAACCTTTGCCTGACTACTTGCCGAGTTGAAGAGATATCTTTTCAAAAACGTCTTCACCAAGAAGAGCTATGGAACGTTAACATTGGCATGTCTTGTGCCTGTTTGGCCAGTCTGTAAAGGACTAGCCTTCTCTGAGGCAGGGTTACTTGGAATCCCTGATCTGGCTGCATTTGCTGCTAGCAAACTGGAGTTAGTTGCAACTTGTGAGACAGCCACACACAGATCATCGTTCTGCAGGTAATCCCTCAGCTTTGAGAATAACTTGTTTCCACTAAATTCTAGGGAGTGTGAAGCAGCTTGTGAGCCCTAACTTGGGATCATAGATTCTGCCATAGACGGCGCTTGATTGAGTGGGGTTTTCAAATTGCTGGATGCTCCTTCATCCATGTGGGCTTTGTCTCCATGTATTCCCATCAAATATGCTCAGTACCTTCCAAGATACTAGTCTGACAATTTGTGAGGCCCTGGAACAAGGATTCAATGTTGATGTTACATTATTCTCAAGAAGGCTGAAATGTATCCTTGTTTTCCAAGGAATCACGTGTTATGATGGAGCTTTGAGTGGAGTGTTTGCTCCAGGAGTCTGGTTTCAGTGTGGATAGAAACTGCCTTCTCGGAGTGAGGGTCAGATAGAATCTCACATTTATTGTTAGCATACTGTTCTTCACAACTCATGAGACAGCCACACACAAGGGCAGCCATCAGAATCCACAGGTAATCCCTCAGCGTTGAGAATGCAGACAGCATAGCCCATCCATTGAACTCAGGACCTTTATTATTTACTATTTATATTAATAGTCTAGATCATAAAGCAGCGAACGCAAATGTTCACTTTGATGCTGACGACACTGTGATATATTGCTCTGCGTCTACCCCAAATCAGGCTCTCTGTCAGCTCCAAACTGCTTTTAACACTGTGCAACGAAACCTGTGTAAACTTGTTTTACATGCTGACAAGACAAAGCTCATGCTGTTCACTAAAGCTAAATCAAAGCCCTCGGACCTCCCTTCTATCACCACTTTGCAGGGCTCTGTGGTTGAATCCGTGTCTCAATATAAATATCTGGGAACTATAATAGTAAGATTAAACGAGAACTTACCAGTTCGAAGTTTGATCGTTATTTTATGAGGAGTTACGATGAGGGATTACGTGAAGAGCCCGCCTGCCGCTGGCAAACGGCTTACTTCAAAGCAGCGGCATGAAAAACACAGAACACAAAATAGCCGAAGTAACATAGTAAGGCTCATAATAGACTTAGAACTACCAGATGATCATTTATTTTATGAGGGTGGGGAGTGGAGGGCACGTAATCCCTCATCGTAACTCCTCATAAAATAACGATCAAACTTCGAACTGGTAAGTTCTCGTTTAATCTTACTATTTTACTTCGGAGTCACGTGAGTGACTACGTGAAGAGTTTAAAGCTTTCTGTGTTTTTTTCGTGTCGTAGAATTTATTCCATACGACAGTATCGGCTCATTAACACAATAACGAGCGAATAACACATTTTCCCCAAACATTGCCTCAAGTTATGTGATAAATAATTTTCACATTATAAAAAATGAAAATAGTGCCCTTTCTATTGAAAAGCAAATTTATCACAAATACCAATTGATATATATTTTTTATGGCATGACAAAGCAACAATTATAGCGAACCGAACATTGCGTGTCAAAATCTGACACCATGACTGGTTCCTTTATTTTAACAGTAATCTACAGCCTCCTGCGGCCTTGCATCTTTTGCTCGAGTGACTCCCTGTGCCATTCCTGTGAATGTATTTTTCTCATTAACAGAGTGATTTTCCACCTTTCAGTGTCTAGTTCCTACTGAATGTATCCAAATAATTAACCATCTAGAAATACATTCCTCTATAACCATCAGTTTTACTGAACCCAATGTGGTTTTTGTGTGTAATAAGCAGTCTCATTGCCACAGACTCTCACCTACTGCAACATTTTTCATCAATGTTCACACACACACACACACACAACTTAAAGCCAGCAGGATGTGCTTATAGGTTTACCTTGGTTTGTTTTTCAGAGTCTTCTTGGCGTGCTTTGTTTGGTAGATTCATAAACATATATGATAATGCAATTTGTATCCACATGCCATTATAACGTAACATTTGCAATGTTTGCACTCTTATATTGATACTAAAGTTATCAGAATTATTATTTTCAATGTTTAAGTTTTTGAATCATAGATAGAGTTAAAGTCCATTTCTTAAGGCATTTTCAAGATTTTTTTATCTCCTGCCTTTATATTTTTTACAATTTTGGACAGATTATATATACATATACACATATCTATATCTATATCTATATCTATAATAATATATATATATACACACACATATATATATATTTTATTAACATTTACATATATATTCCTTTCCATATTGGGATATTATGAATGCATCTGATAACTTCTGGTTAATATATTGTCCGTTTATAAGACGGTAACACTCTGAGCCCTATAATTGGCTCTATCAATTAGATACTTAGAAAATGCAATCCACAAGGAATTCACATATATCTAAATGACAAAATAACTTTACTGTATATACAGACCTCCAATTTCTTATAAACAAAATATAGTTATTTAGACTTATTTCCGCAAATTGCAGGTATAACACTTCTTTATACATAATTATTTTATTGATATATCGTAATATTGGTTACATTCATAGACTTCTTGACCATCAGCTGTTTGAGATGGTCCTAGTCAACCTGTAGATAGTCAAATTCATATTTTCACTTATGGAGGTTTTTGTACAACAATAAATTACTGCAGGGTTTCTCAACCTGGAGATCCCAGTGGGTGCAGCAGCATCCAAAGAACAAAGGGAGACAGGCAAAGACCTAGGTCGAGGACCCCTTTTTTGACTTCAATAAATTACTGCCAATTATGAATCATCACCAGCAGTTTCAAAATCACACAATATAAATAACCATAAAGGACCCATATTGGTCCACCAAAATGCCTCTGGCAGTGTCCTGCTACATATTCATCAGACACTGCCCTATTAAACAAAAAAGAGGAACACAAAGAATCTTTTCCTCATGTAATTTGGAGAAAAGCATCCACCTTCACTGTTCTTAGATACCCACAAGAATATTCGAAAGATCAGTGATTTAATCTGTATGCAATCAGATTAATCGTAAGTAATCCATATTAATGACAATATGTTTTTCTTACCAAATTAGTTATCTTCTGATACCATTGTCTCTTCCTTAGAGATAAACAGGTGGACTAACTTTAAAACATACCACATCTGTTTACTTAGATAATCCCATAATTGTTGTTTGACTTATCTTGTGACCCACAAGAAATATTTAAAATCAGTGATTTAATCTGTATACAACCAGATTAATCGTAAGTATGCAAAATAATGACAATATATTTTCCTCCCAAATTTGACCATAGTTTAACATATGCCACAGCCGTGGTATTGTTCATCTTAATACGACATGGACAGTTCCATAATAAAACAATCGATCTTTTTATATCCATAACTCCTTATACTTCAACAATTAATACGAATGTTTGGAAAATTCTTAGGAGAAACCATTTATGTTTGCCTGGTATAATTGTCTGCAGTCCGCTTAACAAAAAACATATCAATTATTGTTATAAGAATAGATAATATTCTTATCTTTACCCAAACATTCACAGAAGCTGTACATCATCTGTAATCTTGCTTCAGTTGTAATTAAATAGTTGAAGCAGCTTATGAACCTTTTTTACATTACCAATAATGATAACGTATCATTTGATATTTTGCATAAACCTCTTCACAAGGCATACATATTCTATAAGCTTCTGTATTCCTTCTTTTGGAACTTTATTTATATTTTCCCCTAACCTAATGGAGGAAACAAAGTATGTCAACAACAACAATACATATTTGTATCATGGAACAATTCTCCCCCACTCTTATGGTGCTTAAATTACTTCTGAATTCAGAATAGTAATTTAAAAATATTTTATTAATGCCTGAGCATATGCTTTATGTAATGGGTCAAGTCCACCAGGTTTATAATGGCAGGCACTAATTTGCAGCTGCTCTTTATCTCTTCTAATTTAAATGTAATCGAGATAACCATACCATGTACCTCATTTGTGCAAGTGCTGATCTTTTATCAGTATTTTGTTCCTTCAGTGTTCAGTTTAACAACTTGAACTGATTGATTGTTTGGACAAGTTTTAACTTGCACAGCTTGACCCACTTTAATTAATTTCAAGCACCTGTAATATTGATTAACACTTTGTTAATCACAACAGTTTTCCATGTTCTAGATGTTTCTAGTTTTCTTACACTGTGAAAGTGTAAATAATGATATTATTGTATGGTTTATACCATGAATCTTTACACTAAGGTAATTTTATAATATATATGTACGTTCCCCTTCTTTTTAAAATTTACTTTTGAGTGCAAACCTGAAATCAGTTTTCCCCTAATACAGGTGAACCAATCCTCCTTAGTTATATTAAGTTTTAACCATCATAATACACCTGTAATCCCCCATAATTGGAGATTTCATTACTTATTTTGTAACCAGATGTTTGCACCTCTTCAACGTACATCAAGCCTTCTTTTCCCCAATTATATAGGTTAAGATAAGGCTATGTTTGGATAATACTAACTTCTGCCTTTATTTTGATCCATCATCAAATTTTCCATTGGATCATAGTTTTTTCACACCGTAAAATAAAAGATCTTTGTCTTTGTTTTGATCCATAATCAAAATTTTTATTGGATCATAGTTTTTCTTCCCCAAAGTTTAAAGATCAGTGGTCTGTTTTCTTTTGTAATTTATATCTTTGATTTATCATAAGGCAGGTATTCTATAATAATCAGGAGTTTAATATATCCTGATTTGTATTAATCTGCAACCCTATAATGCAGATTCGGTAAATTATATATATATTTTCTTCCTATTAAGCTCCACAACTAATGGCAATTTATTTTAATTTTTACATATTTGCACCATTTTGAACTTTGAAATTGTATTTCTTATATCTCATATATTTGAGACATGGATATTTATAAATGGATTAACCATTGATATTTAAAATAAAACATAAAGTTTTATCGTATTCTTGAAGTTGGTGAGATACCATATAATTAATGTAGGCAGCTAGGTTTTCCCATAGCCTCACCACTTCCTTTAGATATAGCAAAACTTTTGCTATCTCAGGCACACCTGGCCTCACTTTTATTTTTATTTTATTTGTGGTGTGCATTCATAATTCACATCACCACTTGCAGGGTCTGTCTTTTGCAGCCCTGATCCACTTGGAATTATATCCAAAGAGACTTCCTCCACCCTATCCAGGGTCAGAGTTTTTATATCTCAATTTGGCACATAGCCATATTTTGTATATTCAAGCCCCTCAGGGTCTTTTTTGGGGAACTGTTTGGGTACTGTGACCCTGGTCTTTAGTACATTCAAGCCCCTCAGGGTCTTTTTTGGGGAACTGTTTGGGTACTGTGACCCTAGTCTCTTTTTATATATTATGGAGTACTTTCTCCATATCGTGAATTTTATTAACTTTTTTTTTTTTTTTTTTTTTTTTTAAATACAGTCTTTCTGACTTTTCAAAATATCCTGCCAAAATTGTGGAGCATCTAAACCTTTCTACCGTATTTTAAACGGTACCAGTATCGGAACCGGCCCCGTAATTATCTCTCGTCCCGATCGCTGGGTATTCCCCTGGACGTTCTTTTTAAAACTCCGTTATTTTAACAGAGTATATCTGTTCAATTTAGACTTGTAATTTGTTTTTAAAACCTTTAAATCCTGGTTTTCCACCAGGCACGGAGTTTCCAAGTCCTAAAAAATTTTTTCAACAGCACTTACCTGCCGGTTCCGAACCTACCGCTGTCGAGGAGCTGTCTGTGCAGCTCCTGCTTCTGCCGTCAGCGTCGACGTAATGCCGTTTGCCAGCACCAGGCGGGCTCTTCACGTAGTCACTCACGTGACTCCGAAGTAAAATTGATGATTCTCTCTCTTTTAAATCTCATATCCAGCAACTTGTGAAAAAACTAAAGATAAAATTAGGTTTTTACTTTAGAAACAAATCTTGTTTTTCTTTTGAAGCCAAAAAAAGACTTGTTGCTGCAACGTTTATGTCTGTGTTGGACTATGGAGATGTTTTATATATGAATGCATCATCAAAATGCCTGCAGTCTTTGGACACGGTCTACCACGGAGCACTGAGATTTGTTACTAATTTTAAAACCCTCACGCACCACTGCTCTTTGTATGCTCAAGTTGGATGGTTTGCCCTGTCCACCCGCAGACTCCATCATTGGCATATCCTTATTTATAAGACTATCCTCGGAATTCTTCCTTCATACCTGCAGAAGTATGTAATTCGAAAAAGCACAGGAACTTATCAGCTCCGCTCTGAGGACTTGTTCTTACTAACTGTACCTAATGCCCGTACTGAACTGGGGAAAAGGGCATTTAGTTATGCTGCTCCCTTCGCATGGAACCAGCTGCAGAATGAACTGAAACTTAAGGAGCTGGTTTCTATAAACAGATTTAAATCTCTTCTTAATGATGTTGAAGCGGGCTCTTCTGTCTGTACATGCTTTGTTTGATGATGTTATGACTGTGACTGTATTTATATGTTCTCCGTTGTTTTTAAATTATTGTCTGTAACTGGAAAACTGTGCTGCTGCCTGTCTTGGCCAGGACTCTCTTGTAAAAGAGATTTTTAATCTCAATGAGACTTCTCCTGGTTAAAGGTTAAATAATAAATAAATAAATAAATAAATTGAGCATGAAGACAGCTTCATTCATGATAGACAAACGTACAGATACATTTTATTTGGCACGTGTGCCAATTGGCACAGTGAAATGTAATCACCATACAGCCATACAGTAAAAATAAAGAACACAACATAGAGTAGATAGAAATTCAACATAAAACATCCCCTCACAGCAGGATCAAAATTTCCCACTGTGAGGGAAGGCTCCAAAGTCAGTCTCTTCCCCTAATGTTCCCCACTGTTCACCCGTGGACGGGGCCTCCCTGAGCCCTCCACAGTCACCACTATGGGCGGCCTGATGTTCAGGCCCGCTCGCCGGAGTGATGCAAGTCCGACGTCGGGGCTGGGGGACGTCCTCAGCGGCCTGGACCTCGTGTCGGCCCCCTCCTACCGGAGTCCGCGGCTCCCAAAGTCCGCAGGCTGCGCCGGGTGGAGATGCAACGCTGGAGGCCCTCGGCAAAGGGCCCCAGGACTCCATGGAGTTCAGCGCCGCCCGCGTTGGAAGCTCTCCCAAACCAGAGCTCCACGATGTTGGAGCAGCGGCCCAACGCTGCGGAGCTCCAAACGGCGACCCAGGTAGGCATCGCCCGCTCCAGGGCCGCCACTGTTGCAGCTCTGGTCCGGTTCCCGGTCCCTATCAGGAAAGGCCGCTCCTATCCAGGAGGTAGGCCGCGGGGTGGGGGGCGAGGACGCGAGTCGGAGAAATAGTCGCGTCCCCGCCAGGAAGCGACTGGGAGTTAGTTTCCCCCTTGCCCTGCCCCCCTTCCCCACATATAAAAGTTAAAGTTTCCCCCAAAAACAGACCTTTAACGCACTAAAAATTGAAAAAAAGATGTAAAAACAAACGGGCTGCAGGCAGAGGTTGCTATCAGTACAGCGCCCCTAGTGGAACTGGAGAAACTCAGCGCGTGCAGCAGCATCTATGGAGCGAAGGAAATAGGCAACGATTCAGGCCAAAACCCTTCTTCAGACTGATGGAGGGTTGGGGGGGGAGGGGGAGAAGACAGGAAAAAGGAAGAGGAGGAGCCCAAGTTGCTGAGGGAGAGCTGAGAAGGGGAGGAGACAGCAAGGGCTACTGGAATAGAAGGGGAGGAGACAGCAAGGGCTACAGATGCTTCATTCATGATGATGTTGGCTTAGTAGAAGACAATGACATTGATTTCCTCATCTGCCCAATGGGTGCAATAAATCTTGTTAAGACTCCATTGGTCATGGTTCTCCAGTGTCTTGAGCTGCCAAAGGTTGGCAGTTAAAGTCACAACTGCAAACAGGAGAGTGGGGTCACTCAGTAGACCATGGATTTGGTGTGGATATGGTTTAGTTTAGTTTAGTTACATGTGTAAAGCTTTTTAGTTGTGTGCTATTTAGTCAGTGGACAGACTATACATGATTACAATCAAGCCATCCACAGAGTGCAGATCAAGGATCATGGGAATAACAGTTAGTGTAAAATAACACCCGATTAAAGATAGTCCAAGGGTCAGTTGTGTTGAGATTATGATCTTTGAATCTTTGTCTTCAGGGAGCAGAAAGCTGTGCTGATGTTTTGGAAGTGGTGATAGGTTTCATTATTGACACCTACAGTTTTGAGCGGGGTCTCATGCGACAGGGAAATGGTCCTCTTTGACACACTATGTGCTTTGACTACTTGGGACACACTGGTGAAGGACGTTTGCCTTCCAGATGTTCAGTGTAAACTCCCTCCTCTCATCCGCTTAGGTCACGAATCAATGATGACTTGGAGCTTAGCCTATGAGCATCCACATATGCAAACAGCATCTGTATCTCTGTTTATGGAACTGAACTCACAGCGCCAGAGACCAGTGTTCGATCCTGATTACAGATGCTTGTCTGTACAGAGGTTATACGATCTCCCCGTGACCTGCATGGGATCTATCCAAGATCTTCGGTTTCCTCCCACACTCCAAAGACAGACAGGTTTGTAGGCTAATTGGCTTGGTATAAATGTAAAATTGTCCCTAGTATGTGTACATTAGAGTTAATATGCGGGGATCGCTGGTCGGTACGGATAAGGTGAGCCGAAGGACCTGCTTCCACACTGTATCTCGAAAGTAAACTAAATTGACAGTGTTTGCAAGATGAAAGAAGGCCATACACAGTGCTTCATGCTGCCTTGTAGTTTTTTTTTTGATTGTTTCCATAGTTTCCATTGTGCCTCTTTCTTTTGCTCATTGGTCTGAATCCCTAAACAGGATCCCTAAAGTTTACTCAACAGTTGATGCTGTTCCGTAATTGGCACCCATTTAGATCACAGGGTTGTTTCCAACTAACCATCATGTCAAATAATCTGTAAAATATTAAAATATTATTTAAAAAAATTATTAAAATATATAAAATATCATGTATGCCTACCTTGAAGAAGTTCTCCTCTCTCCAACCCCCAACCTCCACATCAGTCTGAAGAAGGGTCTCGACCCGAAAAGTCACCTATTCCTTCGCTCCATAGATGCTGCCTCACCCACTGAGCTCCTCCGGCATTTTTGTCCATCATGTAAAATAAAGTTAGTACAGATGACCCATCAATCCTTTTAGAATGCAAAAGAAACAAATAAAAATGGTGTTAACGAAGGAACTGCAGATGCTGGAGAATCGAGGGTTACACAAAATGCTGGAGAAACTCAGCGGGTGCTGCACCCGCTGAGTTTCTCCAGCATTTTGTGTAACCCCCAAATAAAAATGGTGATTCAGAGTAGGTAGGCAGCATCAGTAGAGCGAGAAAAACTGAGTTAATATTTCAGATCGATGACCCATCATAGAGTAATTGACATGAAATATTAACTGTTTCGGTAGCTTTTGCTTTGCTTTGGAACATTTAGCTTTGTATTTTCTCCTGTGTCAACAGATCATCGAGATTCATCTTCACTGAGACTGGGCATTGCTATTCAGTAATAAAAACATTCTCAGTTCCACAGAAAGTAACTGTTATACTGTGGTAAGCCTCTACCTTTGATTACTGTGGCACTGAGACTGAGGTTATTCAGAATGCCAAAGTCAAAATTCAGATAGCGTAACCACAACGGTTTCTCTGGAAACAGTTCCAGTTTATAAATTACTAAGGTCATTTATTTTCTAGAATCGCAGATTAATGTATCACTAATTACTAAAAAAAACAACGGCTGTTACACACAGATGCTTATAATATGCGTTGTATCACTTGTCAGTACATGAGACATCACTATCTTGGCTACTTAACACCAATTTCTGGGCTCAGTATTGAACTTCAAGCCCCGTATTCATACATAGACACAAAAAGCTGGAGTAACCCAGCGGGATAGGCAACATCTCTGGAGAGAAGGTATGGGTGACGTTTTCGGTCAAGACCCTTCTTCAGAAGAAGAATCTTGACTCAAAACGTCACCCACACCTTCTCTCCAGAGATGCTGCCTGTCCCGCTGAGTTACTCCAGCTTTTTGTGTCTATCTTCAGTGGAAAGCAGCATCTGCAGTTCCTTCCCTACACATATTCATACGTAACTGAATTGTGCCCAAACTATAAAGGGATCTGAATTGGAGCAGGTATTCTAAGTAGGAGATTAACAAGGGCTGGAAAGAAGGACAACCAAGACGACCTGCGTTCAGCTGCAGATAGTGAGTAATTGACTGGCAGAGGGTAGATAATCCACAAGCACACTATTAATAACTCTTCTTCTTCTTGCGAATGGCGTGCCCAGCCTAAAGTTGCAGGACAACTTGTTCTACTTCATTTTATTTGATTGTGCACACCAGGTTGATGGCATTCGTTGAAACAGGGCGGACCCACACAATCTCCCACCCCTTGTGAATAACTGACTCACAGGAAAGGGGTTGTCAACTGGCAGAGAGTAAGCAGATGTCCAGCAGAGGATGAACCACTGGGTTTAGGTTCATTATTGTCATGTGTACTGAGGTACAGGGAAAAGCATTGATCCGCTTGCTGCCCGATCAAATCAGATAATACAATACATAAATGCAATCAAACCAAACTCAAGTACAACAGGTAGAGTGAAGGGGAAGATACAGGGCGCAGAATATAGTTCTCAGCATTGTAGCGCATCAGTTACAGATGTCGGAAATAGGGTACAGGTGAATCGGACACCGCCCTAGCTTAAGGAAGGACCTTCAGAAACCAAATAACGGAAGGGGCAACGATGTTCCTGACTGTGGTGGTGTGCATTTTACAATCTTCTGTATTTTTGCCTGCTGGGGGCAGGGAGAAGACAGAATAACCGGGATGGAGGTTGACTAAAGCAACTGCGGTTGAGCAGCAGGTAATGAATAAATGACCAGTAGTGATATTAGCCCAGCAATAGGGATTGAACAATTACAGCCAAGACTGTAAAGGGCCTGTCCCACTGTACGAGGTAATTCAAGAGCTCTCCATAGTTTAAAAAAAATCAAACTCGTGGTAAGTACTTAGAATGTATGTAGCGGGTACGACGGAGCACGGGACGTCTCTTAGCGGCTCGTAACGCTAACGGCAGGTACTTGGGAAATGCGGGAAGCTCGTAAAGATTTTTAATCACGTTGAAAAATGTCCACGAGAGCCCCGAGTACCTACGAGCGGCTATTACCGTAACTCTCCGAGTCCGAATCAGGGGAAACTCGGTAGAACTCTTGAATTACCTCGTACAGTGGGACAGGCCCTTTACTGAACAACAGAGAATGCGTAACTGAGCAGTCGGGAGCGACAGAGTTCTAGAGCAGCCTCGGCGAGAGATTGCTAACCAATGCAGATTGAGACCATGATCGGCACAGACTGAAGCACTGAACAGCTGAATTACTTTGTGTAGGAAGGAACTGCAGATGCAGGCTTAAACTGATAATAGACACAAAAAGCTGAAGTAACTCAGCAGATCAAGCAGCAACTCTGGAGAAAAAGGTGATGTTACTGGGTCAAGACCCTTCTTCAGACTGATGGTCAGGGGAAAGTGAAACAAGAAAATATGGAAAGTACATAGGACAAATGAATGGACTATATGCAAAAAGCAACGATGATCAAGAAAAGGTGGAGCCCACAAAGGTCCATTGTTGGCTGTGAGGAAGGTGATAACAAGTTACACAGACAGTGAATCTCAACAGGCCGATAGTGAGACTAGTATGACGACTAGGGTGGGGGAGGACGGAGAGAGAGGGGACCAATCCCTCCACAACTCCCTGGTTAACTCGTCCCTTCACACCCAAGCCACCCCCTACCCAGGTACCTTCTTCCCCTGCAGCCGCAGGAGATGCAACACCTGCCCCTTTACCTCCCCCCTCGACTCCATCCAAGAACCCCGACAGACTTTTCAGGTGATGCAGTTTCACTTGAACCTCCTCCAACCTCATCTACTATCTCCGCTGTTCCAGGTATCACCTCCTGTACAAGACCTTGGCAAGACCAAGCGCAGGCTCGGCGATCGTTTCGCTGAACACCTCCACTCAGTCCACATTAACCACCTGATCTCCTGGTTGCTCAGCACATTAACTCCCCCATCCATTCCCAATCTGCCCTTTTTGTCCTGGGCCTCCTCCACCATCAGAGTGAGGCCCAGTGCAAATTGGAGGAACAGCACCTCATTTTTCGCTTGGGTAGCTTACACCCAAGCGGTATGAACATTGACTTCGCTAACTTCAAATAGCCCTTGCTTTCCCTCTCTCTTCATCCCCTTCCCCTTCCCAGTTCTCCCACCAGTCTGACAGTCTCCGTGCCACATACTCACCTGACATCAGTCTGAAGAAGGGTCTCGACGTGAAACGTCACGCATTCCTTCCCTCCAGAGATGCTGCCTGTCCCGCTGAGTTACTCCAGCATTTTGTGTCTACCCACGCTGACCTTTCTGGCCTGGGCCTCCTCCACTGTCAGAGTGAGGCCCAATGCGAATCGGAGGAACAGCACCTCATATTTTTTTTGAGCAGCTACCAACCCAGCGGTATAAGTATTGATTTGCCTAACTTGAAGTAGCCCTTGCATCCCTTCTCTCTCCGTCCCGCCCCCACCCTATTCATCACTGTCGTCTTGTTGAGTTTCACTGTCCATATAACTCGTTATCACCTAACCCACAGCCAACAATGGACCATTGTGGGCTCAACACTTCCTTGCATATCGGTCATTCGTTCTATGTACCTTCTATATCTCTTGTTCCCCTTTCCCAGGACTCTCAGTCTACAGAAGGGTCTTGACCCAAAATGTCACCTGCTCCTTTTCTCCAGAGGTGCTGCCTGTCCCGCTGAGTTACTCTACCACTTTGTGTCTATCTTTAGCTGAATTGCTTTGTACCATGAATCGTGTCTCCAAACTGGCCATACTCAAACGTGGACACTAAGCTCCCGACAAACTGGGGTTGATTAATAACCAGGACATTAAATTACTGATGAACAGGGAGCCAGACTGATGGCATTGTCTTTAACTTTGCTCAGAGGTGTTACTGGAGAGGTCAACAGCTCAATCAAAGAGTGACCAGGTCCACCTATCTTGATACCATACTGCGCAGGATATTTTGTGGCTTCCACTATTGACGGTGTTCAGGAATAGTCTTCTCTCGCAGGCAGACAATGGAGAGGTAATTTAATGAGAATTCAGCTGTTGACCAGTTCTGTGGCAGGATTAATTGCCTAGTTGTGTCGATCAAACATGGTTGAGTTACTGAATCATCAGATTCAGAAGATGAATGGATTCACGTACTACTGCTCCAGGACACTTGAGCACAAATTCCAGACCATGCCAAACATCCATTGCAGCAGAAGTGCTGCCTTTCAGATAAGATGTTAAACCAAAGTTACCAGGATTCTTTTTAATGTACCTCGGTACAAATGACAATAAGGTAATCCAGCCCAATGGTATTAAGAGGCAGTGATTTCCTGGTTAGTTCCTCGTGAGTTCCTTGTGAGACCACACCTGGAGTATTGTGTGCAGTTTTGGTCTCCTAATTTGAGGAAGGACATTCTTGCTATTGAGGGAGTGCAGCGTAGGTTTACAAGGTTAATTCCCGGGATGGCGGGACTGTCATATGCTGAGAGAATGGAGCACCTGGCTTGTACACTCTGGAGTTTAGAAGGATGAGAGGCGATCTCATTGAAACATATAAGATTGTTAAGGGCTTGGACACGCTAGAGGCAGGAAACATGTTCCCGAAGTTGGGGGAGTCCAGAACCAGTGGCCACAGTTTAAGAATAAGGAGTAAGCCATTTAGAATGGAGACGAGGCAACACTTTTTCTCACAGAGAGTGGTGAGTCTGTGGAATTCTCTGCCTCAGAGGGTGGTGGAGGCAGGTTCTCTGGATGCTTTCAAGAGAGAGTTAGATAGGGCTCTTAAAAATAACAGAGTCAGGGGATATGGGGAGAAGGCAGGAACGGGGTACTGTTTGGGGATGATCAGCCATGATCACATTGAATGGCGGTGCTGGATCGAAGGGCCGAATGGCCTACTCCTGCACCTATTGTCTATTGCCTATTGACAAGTTTTTATTGGAGTTAAGCTCCAATAAAAGGTTTCTAGGCTAACTGGATTGGTAAAATTGTAAATTGCACAAAGTCAAATTGTAAAAGTTGTACGGGGATCGATCGCTAGTCGACGTGGACTGAAGGGCCTGTTTTTTGCGCTGTATCTCTAAACTAAAAAAACAAACTAAACTAAAACTTACAGGAGAACTCATCAAAAAGAGAGAGCCGACTTTGACCGAAGTAACAAACAAACAGTAATTCAGTTGTTACAGTGATCCAATGTGTTTTCAGGACATTTTATGCCTAGTTTAGAAACTGTGAAATGTACAGAATTTTTACTTTGGAGTCACGTGAGTGACTTCGTGAAGACCCCGCCAGCACGCATGCGCGACATATCGCTCGCATTGCATTCGACAAGCTGGGAGGGGTGCAGCTCCTCTGCCGGCAGCTTTAAAAAAGGACCATCAGGTAAGTTTTTATTAAACCTTGATCTGGTTGTGCTCTGTATTAGTTAAATCTTTTCCAGAGACTCACTATGGACAAAAATTGGAGCAAAAAAGAGGGCTGCTTCTGAGCATGCCATGGAGGACCGCGGGACATTGGAGCGAGTTCAGCCGCAAAATTCCACGGAGCTGGCCGTGAAGTTTTCGGCAGCACCCGTACCTCGGACAGGGAAGACCTCGCGGGAGTCGGGAAGCCCCGTTTCATACGGCAGGCCACGACTCTCCACCGCTTCAGTCCGGATGACGGCGGACTGGTGGTAAAAAAGTGCGGAAATCGGGCAGCCCCGTTCATACGGCAGGCCCCGACTCTCCACCGGGTCAGTCCGGAAGACTGCGGACTGGCGGTAAAACCGCACATAGGTCGATTAGCCCCGTTTTTTACGGCAGGCACCGACTTTCCGCCGCATCTGTCCGGAAGACCACGGACTGGCGGCAGGCCCGCACGCATGTCGTGTAGCCCCGCTGGAGCGGCAGGCACCGACTCCCCACCGTCACAGTCCGGAAGACCGCGGACTGGCGGTAGATCTACAAGGAAGTTGTGTAGCCCCGCTGGAGCGGCAGGCACCGACTCTCCACCGCAACAGTCCGGGAGTCATCACCCCGACAGGGTGCGGACTGGCGGTCATAACCTCACTGACTCAGCGAGTCTGGGGAAGACGACCTGCCGTTCGCAGATAGCGACGGCGATCGCACAGCCACATGGAGCGGATGATGGAGCAGCTGCTCCAGAGGGACCTACTCCAGCAGGAGCATGTGTCCCGTGGATCACACAGGTCCATGACAGCTCCTTTTCCAGGACTGTCCAACATCTCTCCTCCTCGGAGGGGAGCGCCGGAAATCAGGGATTGGCTGACTTTGAGGAGGGGATTGACCGAAGACCCGAAGTTGCATGGGATGCAGGAAGAGGAACTTCTGGGGATGGATACGCAGCCATCCCAGAAAGGGCAACCACTTCAGCCATGGCTAGCGGCATGCATCGATTACCTGACCACTCACCAACTACAGGAACAGGTAACATCCGAGACCACAGCCAAGTACCTTGCCCGGAGAATTGCGTGTCGCTGAATGTGCCCACCGTCAACACACCCATATGGGGGAACATACGCCCTGGTATAAGGGCACAAGAATTGAAGATTCAGAAAATTCTGAAACTACTGACCTCAGGGATTACTGCATTTGCCAGGTCCGTTGATGGCGCGGACATGACGGAAGAGCAGCAGGATGCGTTAGCCCTGCTATACAACGCTCAGTATGAGATCAATTGCTTCAGGAAAAGCTCTATCCGTTCCACGCTCAACCCGAAATCTGCGGGGTTGTGTAAAGCCAGCGCTACGCCATCACCGAGGTTGTTGTTTGGGGATGACCTGCCCAAACAGGTCAAGGACCTAGATGAGGAAGCCAAAAACGGTTGGCATGATAAAACCACCTTCCTCTAGCAGGCCACCAGCGTATCAACGGCAGCATCCCTACGCAAACACCCAACAGGCCCCACTTTCACACTGATAGGGTGGCGGGTGCAAACCCAAAGGACGCGCCTCATCCACAGAGGCCTTTTTTAGGCCAAGACCCAGAGCGACCTGCTTGGAAAATGCGTCAACCCCACACCACAGCGCCACAACATCCCAAGAGCCAAGGACGGAAGACCAAGCCCCACCGGTAACCATATAGGTAAGTGGGTCTGCTTCCCTTGGGAATCCTGCATGCATAACCTCACAAGTGGGAGGTAGGTTGCATCTGTTTGGGGATGCATGGAATTCCATAACTTCTGACCCCTTTATATTGCACAGTATTCAAGGTTATTAAATTGAAATTATAAACAAACAACTCCCCCCAACATGTACCTAGCCGGAAATTTGTGCTTTCTCAAAAAGAGAAACTGGAAGGACATGCAGAACTATTCAACATTATATACCAAGGGGGTAATAGAGAAAACCGTACATAATCCTCTTGAGTTTGTATCTAACATCATTACCAAAACCAAAAAAAGATGGTGATGTCGTATTATTACTGATTTAACTCAAACTGAATACCTTTGTGCAATATACCCATTTCAAGATGGAAACATTTGAAAACTGTCAAACAACTGATTTCCAGAGGGTACTTCATGGCCTGCATCGATCCAAAAGATGCATACTATTCAGTACCTATACGTAAAGATCACTGCAGATATTTGAAATTTATCCGGATGGGGCAAACTGTGGCAGTATAGAGCACTGCCTAATGGACTAACAACAGCCCCAGGT